>JBAMYA010000022.1:1362827-1372919 GCA_037176975.1 Arrhamphus sclerolepis | reverse complement strand
TCTTGGTGGCAGATTTCTTGGTAACAGACTCTGATTTCTCTGTTACAGATTCTGATTTCTCTGTTACAGATTCTGATTTCTTTGCTGTAGATTCTGATTTCTTGGTTACAAATTCTAATTTCTTAGTTACAGATTCTGATTTCTTGGTTACAGATTTTGATTTCTTGGTTGCAGACTCTGATTTCTCTGTTACAGATTCTGATTTCTCTGTTACAGATTCTGATTTCTTTGTTACAGATTCTGATTTTCTTTGCTGTAGATTCTGATTTCTTGGTTACAAATTCTAATTTCTTAGTTACAGATTCTGATTTATTGGTTACAGATTCTGATTTCTTGGTTACAGATTTTGATTTCTTGGTTGCAGACTCTGATTTCTCTGTTACAGACTCTGATTTCTCTGTTACAGATTCTGATTTCTCTGTTACAGATTCTGATTTCTCTGTTACAAATTCTGATTTATTGGTTACAGATTCTGATTTCTTTTTTGCAGTTTCTGTTTTATGGGCTACAGATTCAGATTTCTTGGTTACAGATTTTGATTTCTTGGCTGCAGATTCTGTTTTATTGGTTACAGTGGATGAAGTCTGTTTTTGGAAGGAGTTGAGGTTTTGTGGTCATTTACAGGAAATGTTGACAACGTAGCATTGAGAATGTGTTGATATGTTGAAAAAGTGCACATATAACCAGCAAATGGAGCTGTGCACAATTTCTGATTAATCAGTTCTATGTTTAAGGCCAATCTCGGGGAATTTGACTAGTCAGAAAACACTTGAGCCAAACCTGCCTGTTTTCCCGCAGTCTTTGTCATGGGTTTGGAGTGAGGCTGAAGTGATAGCAAAGCTACTCTAACAAGGTACCAGAAATTAAAAGGTGGATTGCTAAAAATCAGTATGGTGTTGCCTCTGTTGATGGGATGTGATATGACACAGAGAGTGGTGACATTTTCTGGGAAAATGACAGTTTGTGTGCTGAAACAGGGTCGTTAAATGTGATCTGACTGAAACATACACAACGGGTTGGATTTCTCGCAGGACCGGTGATCTCAGCAAAGACCACATTACTTTGTTTACGCAACTAAGTGCAATAGTAAAAGAGGGAAAAGTCTCGTGTTTAGAGCAGGGGTGTCAAACTCTATTTCGTTCCACCATGGTTACCCTTAA
This sequence comes from Arrhamphus sclerolepis, assembly GCA_037176975.1. NCBI lineage: Eukaryota > Metazoa > Chordata > Actinopteri > Beloniformes > Hemiramphidae > Arrhamphus > Arrhamphus sclerolepis. The sequence continues at coordinate 1,371,759 of JBAMYA010000022.1, read as the reverse complement.
AGGGCCAGTTACTCTTTGCTTTTTCAACCAATAGTTCTTGGACTCTGTTTTTAAAAGTATTTTTTTTAACCATCAAATTTGCCAGTTTTATCATGAAATTGCGGCTTCTAAAATAAAACCACATATTTTTCTTGTAAGATTGCAAATTAAAAAAAAAAAAAACTGACTTTTTTGAAAAATACAAAAACAAACTAATTCTATTGTAAAATGGTGAATTTCACAATATCACATTTTTGTAAAAAGGTGAGTTTTTTTGTCGTGAAATTTCAAAATTTTCATCATCATATATATTATACTTTTGTGATAAATTTTTTTTTTTTTTCTTGTAAAACCACATTTTTTCAAAGAAATGTTGACCTTTTTGTAAAAAAAAAAAAAAAAAAAAAGATTTTGTGGCAAAACTGCAAATTTTTGCTGGACAGTGTTGACTTTTTTCAACATTTTGACATAAGTTGAAAAAATTGCTAATTTGTAAAATTGCAGATTTTTCTATAATTTAAACTTTTTATGCGAAAATGATGAACTTTTGCTTTAAGAAGGGAAATTTAAAAAAAAGTAAAAATTCAAAGTTTTGACAAAAATGAGCAACGTTTTATGATGAAATCTTTTTCAAATGTTTGCTAAATCCTGACGTTTTGACATAAACCAGCTGCTCTCCTCCTCAGTTTTTCCACTTTTTGATGTCGGAACTGAATTAAACGGGCAGTAACATTGAAATTTCCTCAGAAATGTTCTACTTATAAGTATATGATTGTCTTTGCACGCTCTCCAGATAAAATGAAGTGGCGGGCCGGATTTGGCCTGTGGGCCCTGAATTTGGCACATGTGCTTTAGTCACATTTAAGGCCATGCATAAAAAATACGTGAACTCAGTGTCTGAGTCTTTGTCACTCACAGGGATCCCAATCGAAACACCAGATTTTGCTGTTTCAAAGCAAAAATCAAGTCAGATTCACTAAAGCATGGTGGAGACAGAACACAGAGCCACATCAGTTTTGTATAATGCACATCAGTTATTGGTCTTATGCTCGCGTGAGCAATTCAGATGCTCTTTGCCCTCTTACGGTCCCCTCCCAGCTCCCAGTAGGGGCCCAGAATAGGACAGAATTGGCCTGATTCTGGCACATCGCACCACACAAGGTAGCAATATGTGTACCTGGGTCCCACGCTTAGACAGGGATGCAATATTTCAATAAATATCCCTTGCTTCAAATTAAAGCAAAAGGTCAGTTCTGCAGGCTTTCCCACTGATTTCCAACTGTCATGCTGAATGATGCAGCGGCTGGCCTGCTGCAGGTTGTTTATCAGACTCGTTCAGCACATCTGGCTCTCGTTTCAGCCTAATGAAAAAATGCTGTGCATCATTGTCAAATGCATGGCAAACAGTGTGTGTGGAACGGTAGAGAATGTGTTTGCTATTAAAGTGACTGAATAAAAGGCAAGATCCTTATGGAGGGCTGGGTACTGTAGTTATGTAGTCATACATCTACACACATGCTCACAAAGCAGAGCTGCAGTCACATCTTAAGTTACTTTTCAGTTCCTTGAGTTGACACTGCATGATCTAACTTTTGGCCACATCACACCTGTGATTTAAATCACAACTTTTTTTCTACTTGAATGGAGCCACAAACACGTAAACGAATGATTACCCACCTTTTCTGTCCTTCTCCTGATCACACATAGTCTTCCAGTTCATGCAGGGATGTCTCCAGATGTGGGTGTGATGCTTGTGCTCAGTGATTACTGGGTGAGTGCTCTTTGTTTTGTGTTTCCACCTCTCCTTCCTCTGTTTTGGTTACCAGCTTCATCTGCTGAGCCTCACTAATGAGCCCTGAAGACTGAAGACTGAACACTTCAGCAGCGAGTCACATACAAAGGACTTCAACAGTAACAGAAACAGCGTCGTCTTCATGCCATAAAGACCATCTAGACAACTATCTATTACATCTATTTTTATACTGCTAGAATTCAAAATTGCTTCCTTTACTTTGCTTTTTTTAATCTCATGGCATATTTGACAGCATTCAATATAGCTTCAATATATGATTTTATTGTGACTGTATAATATGGGTTTATTGGATGTATAAATCACTACATTGTGTTTTTGTTTTTTGGGTTTCTTTTGCACTATATAGAATGCTCCTTTTGTGAAAAGGTGTAAAATCAAGACAAAAGAGACAAATTCAAAGTCAGCTCATATTATTCACAGGTGAACATGGCAGCACATCTTAGCCAGGTAGCAGACACATTTGGGTCTGTTTGGGGTACTTTTGTGTTGTGACCCAAAGGAAATGAAGAACTGGGCCAGTTATGGTGGATGTGTGTAGTCAATACCTTCCATCAAAGCCAACAAAAAAAATTAAGTAAATACAAATAAAAACTGCAGATTTGGGCCAACAGTCTGGGTACATTTGCATTGTTGCATCTGAACAAACCGCGAGAACTCTGGAACTATGTTGTTAGGGTAGATGAAGACCAAAGTGGAGATGTGTGGCCATAAAAACAGAATGCCACATTCAGTAGAGGGTCTCTCAGAAGGATTAACGCAGATCACAGAGCTGAGACATTGTAGTCTGGATGGTAAACAAATAAGACTGCAGTAGAGGAACCATGGTCATTTAAACCGTTGCTCTGACAACATGACCTTATTTGTTGCTCTGATTGGTTGCAGCATGAACCAACTGCGTGCAGAAGCAAGTTGAAAAGCAACCAGAGGATGGAGAAGCACAATGGTTTGTTTTCAGACCCTACATCCGTCTAGATGTGGTTCGGGTCTACCACTCTAAACCTGCAGCACATTGACTAAAAACAAAAAGGAATCAAAGGTTTCAATAGTCTGGTCGCTCTAGACCTCATCCTGATTGAAATACTGGAAGAAATCTGTGCAAAAACAAAGATGATCGAAACTCACCAAATCAAAGCAAATCTGTGTGATGAAATTCCTCACCGATTATATGAAGCACAACTTTATAGAGAAAGCACTTAAGTCAGGATTGTCCAAATCCAGTCCTTGAGGGTCGCTGCCCTGCTTGTCTTAAATGTTTCTCTGCCACAACACACCTGGTTCAAATGAATGGGTCATCAACAGACTTGTACAGACCTTGATGACAAGCTGGTGGTGACCCATTCATCCAGGTTTTTATTACTGAAGGTGGTTCTATGAGCTTCTGAATCCAACTGTATGTGGTGTTTGTTATACTTTACAAACTGTTCCTGTATTTCAACTTAGATTTCCTAAAATAAGCAGTAACTCAGTGTCATGTGTTTTCCTTTTTCTTGTTCCCCGTTTGATGTTTTATGATTTACCCAATTTCAGACCTGATGAATTTAATGACTTGATATGTAAAAGCTTAGAAATGAAAGAAGGTGTATGCCGTTTTTCATGTGACTGAATGTAATCTGTTTAACTTACCTAATGATGAAAACTAAAAGCAGATGGAGCCACAAACTTCATGTTTAGAACCTGACTAAAGAAGTAATCCTGGCTCAACAGGAGTACAACAAGACTCCTTCTTCCTATGTTTCCATAAATGTTTTATGGTTAAGTTCACAAGGCCTCCCTTATACAATCACCCCAACCACACCTGGGCGAACACTTCAAAACGGGATCAGAAAAATATATGAAATTATTGTATGAAGAGCAATATTCAACTGTCAGGAATGCCAGGTGGAATGAAAACAGCCTACAGGAGCTGGTAGGAGCCAAACCTTTAAAAGTCTGAAACTAATCAGCTTCCGACAACAATTACAATCACATACACATGCGATCACACACAAAATTACTTTTAGGTGGGTTTTGCAAATAGTAAGGATGGGTGATGATGAGCATTTGACAGCACTTCCTCAATGTATGCCAGTATCTGCTTGAATGAAAATAAAACAGACATTTTAAAATGGGAAAAGTGACAAATAATTACACCAATTATAACAGAGCAGATAAAGTGTCCTGAGTACATGAGATATACATCCATGTATACATATACATACATACACTGAGACAGCATGGTCCAACATTAACGAAAATGCAAACAAGACATCACTTTTGTAAAAGGAATGTAAGATCTCCTCATGAAGTGTGCAACATTGAAATAAAAATAAGTGTCTGAGTGCTAGAGTGGCCTGTAGAAACAGCTTCTTCTGAAGTGCTCCATCCTGGCCGTCAGTGAGCCGCCCTGCTTCCCTCAAGGTAGCTAAGTAGTAAATGTGCCTTGGACCTGCATCACCCGATATAGAAGTCCTGGAGATCAGGCAATGTGGTCCCGATGATGGGTTTGGCCCAGTGGACCTCCCTGCTTAAGTCCTTCCTGTTCTGAGAGCTGCTGTTCTCACACCGGACTTCGTAACTACTGCAGCAAATGTGTTTAGACCAAGACAAGTGCTCAGAGATTTATAGCGCTTACTCTTTCTTCAAGAGTGCCATAGATCTTGGGATGTTGCTTGTCCATCCTAAAGTCCACCATCATCTGTTTGGTTTTGGAGACATTCAGGTCTAGGTGGTCCTCCATGCTGCACCATGCTGACATGAAGGCTGCTTCATCTTTGTGGTTCAGTCCCTCCACCACGGTGGTGTTGGAGCTGCGGTGGGCAGAGCAGTCGTGTTTCATGAGGAAGCAAAGTTTAGAGTTCAGAGAGATGGTTCTGGAGCAGTGCTGTCCAGTCATCACTGTTTGGGGCTGATTGGTCAGGAAACTCAGGGCCCAGGAGCTCGGTGATGGACTCATGTCCAAATCCAGTATAGAGACTAGTTAGTTTATGAACATGTCTGTGTAGTGACTAAAAGTAAACGTGATTTTGACATAAGCTTCAGCTCTGCAGGAACAGAGTAAGGAAAACAGTCACTGTACCAATTTTGAACCTTTTTTGTGTCATGATATCGAGTGAGTCCAGCACAAGTTATCATGATAATCCAACCAGATTAAGACAAAGTGACCTTTGTGACATAGAAAGCTCTTGTCCCAGGCTCAGCATAACTCCCGAACCTTCTAATCTCCCTCTGTACTACAACACCTGCGGCTCTAGTCAGCCTTTAAAAGGAAGAGACGAGGACTTCCCTGTGAGTCTCAGCTGCGAAATGCAAACATTGTGGTCCAGCTCTGTATTCAAAAGAAAAACAAAAAACAAGGCTTTCCAAACATCATGAACAGCAATAACTTTGGTCAGCAAAGTGAGCCAAAATAACACCACACACTGCATGAGTAAACCCATGAAAGGAAACGAGTGTGTTTGTTAGGAAAGGAAAGGAAAGGAAAGGAAAGGAAAGGAAAGGAAAGGAAAGGAAAGGAAACTGTCCAACCCCTCCATCCTAGCTGCTGCTGCTGCTGTGCAGGTCAGCGTAGCATCTGTGCATTTATGGAAAAGGCTGAGAATCACTTCTCCACTTGACCTACTTAAAGAATGTTAGTGTTAGATGACATACAATACTCCCCAGCTTCCCAGCACTCACTCACTCACTTCCTACCAAACGCAAAGCAACACACATTGTTTTGTCATCTTGTTTTATTAGCACTTGCTGAAAGACCACATAATTTAGGAAGCGGGGCCTTAAAAAATGTTTTTGAATATCCAAAGTCCTGCCTGAGAAACATTGGCTCAGTGAGCTGTTTTGAATATCTGACCATTTTTCATTGGTTTTCAGTTTTTGTTTGTTGTACTAATGCTTTTCATACAATCTCATGAAGGACTCGCCAACTCATGGGTTTGGGTTTAATATCTGCGCAGTTCTTAAAATGTTTTTAGTAAAGAATGGCCAGAGGATCATGTTGCCATTCATAAAAACAGCATCTCATGAAGCTTATTTCTCTTCTCGCCATCAGGAAAGGCCCGAGCTTTTTACGTCTCATGAGAAGGGTAACAGAGTTGTTTGAACCCCCAATGTCAGGGTGGACAGCTCGTCAATATCATGGTCGATTTAACACGGCAGCTGTCTTTTTGGAAAGAATTGTGGGTTTAAATTCTTATTTAAAAAAAAAAAAAAAACAGTGTCAAACCCAAAGGAGTCAGAACAGTTCAACTCAAAAACGCAACTGTTTTGCACAGGAATTTATAGGTCTGTTTGAATTTATAGCATCCATATGTTGGGGGATTTTTACAGTGGTGAGGACCCTGTGTGTGCGCACACATGAGTGTGTGTCACGCAGAGGTTAAGTGGTGTGGTTCTGAACTCTCCTGCAGCAGCCTTCCAACACGGGTCAAGGCTCTTTCTTCACTAAAAACCACACTTGGCACACACCAACACACAACACACATGAGATCATCAAGAATGTAAAGCTGCTGCAGTGAAAGTAAATGTTTGACTGACAGCGTGAGTTATGAATCAAAGGGTGTGTCCAAATCACCCGTGGGTGCTGTCACCGTGGCAACAGAGCTGCCATACATTCCCTCATACAATTCTAATGAGGCGTATCCAGCGCTCATTTCGTGATGACATCATTAACAAGGAACTGTTCTCCTCAAACGTGTCACGTGCAGCAAAAAAGGACATCGTACTTGTTCTCAAACCAAGGCAACTGCCACCACTGAGTAGAGGTTTTTCAACAGTCTCATCATTTGGAGGCCAACCAAAAGCCTCATTCACCAATCTTAGGCGGGTTTCCAGCGGGGCCCCGGGGTAGTTTTACAGGGGCCTTGACTGCTGGTGCTTGTCTTCATGAGGCAGGTCTCTGCTGAAGTTGAGATACTTCAGCAGGGTCCCAGAAAAACTGCTGGGTGGGAAATGGAGTTGACTTGGTCGTCTTTCTCCTCTCATTTACCACCAACCACCTCAGCTCGTTCAGTTTTTTTCTTGTTGTTTAGTTTATTTTACCACTCTCTTCCTCTGTGTTGTCTTCTTCTTATTTCACTGGTAATTCACCAATCATCAGTTTATGGTATTTACCAAGTCTTGAATGAGGACAACTGGACTTCCTTTAGTTGGTTCTTGAGGACATTTCACCTTCTATCCAGGAGGATTTGTCAGTCTGTGGTGTAGAGGTTCAACCTTAGAAACTGTTGGAGTCAAACTTCTTTAAAAAAAAAAACAAAAAAAACAAAAAAACATCAAAAGAATGTCCGAGTTGCTTTAATTCAAGCAACTGAGAAGTCTTCTGGTCGTTGGCAAAAATCTAAAGTTTTCCACTTGCACCTACTCGGCTGATCTCGACTCTGTTCTAAGGGTTTTTCAATTAGGTAACAGTATCTGTTTGTACCTCTTTTTTAGCACCTACTCAGCTGGGATTCAAACCAAGCAGAGTTGAGCCCAAAAATGCAAAGTCACCAGACTGCAGACCACTGATTGGCCAGAGAGTGACATCACTGATTTGTCTTCTTCCTTCAAACTCTTTCAAACCCACCATATTTAAAACTAGACAGCAGTGACCATGCATTTTACTTTACTTTACAAGAAATTACAACAAAAAAAAACACCATTGTCCAATGATGCTTCGATGTCGTACATAGTTCTTATTTCCAGGCTGCCTTGCTGTGACGACCCCGCCCATATTGAGGTAGTCCTCAACTGTAATGGTAAACGATAAAGACTGAGGCAAGTACAGTCGAACAGAGGTGAGTGAAAACTGTGTAATGGAAAAGCACCATTAGTTTGATAAGTTAGTAGATCCTACCGTGTCCGACACTGCAGGAAGATAGGAGGTGGTGGGTTCATCATTCATCTCTATGACTGCATGGTGCAGAAACAGGCCGGTGCTGAAGCTGTCCAACTTTTCTGAAATGTGCTGTGAAGACACATCCAGTCACAGACAATCTGGCAGAGCATGAAGACAATGAAGGGAAAGCTGCTTCTGTCAGTAGTCCACTTTCTTGAGCTGTACAATATGAGTTTAAATTCATTCCTACACAAAGAGAAAAGCTTTGGTGTGAATGAAGCCCCAACAACATGGGAATAACAGGTGTATTTAAAAAGTAGTGGGATTAAAATTTGTTTTCTTTTAAGTTTCAATTTGGCAACGAATCTCCTTTGTTGGAGATTTCACTTTCAGCGTCTGAAAAGACTTCGGCCTGAACCACAGCTGTTTTTGAGAGACGTACAGTAATATATTTAGCCATTACATGCACACTACCAACTCTCCACTTGACATTCATGACGGCTGACAGATTTACGATATCCGAATGCAGAACCCTGAGGATGTGGAGCTGGATGGACGGAGGAAGGAGGTGAAGAGGGAACACAATGGGTCTGGGAGAAAGGGAAGACCAAGGCTCTCTCAGGGGGAAACTTAGGGGGATTTTTTCCCCCCTTTATATCTCCATCTCCATCCTCTCATTTACATCTCACCCTCGCTTTTCTGTGCCTCCTCCTCCATTCAGAAAGCAGTTTTTCCTATTCACCTCACACACACACACACACACACACAGGCATGTGCACACACAGATGAGGTTTTGTCTGGAGGAGGCAGCAGTGTGATTAAGAGCAACAGCTGCAGGGATTAGAGATGAGGGAGGGAAAGGAAGAGGGAGTGTGTGTGTGTGTGTGTGTGTGTGTGTGTGTGTGTGTGTGTGCGTGGGTGGATGTGTAGGGGCTTGACAAGAGACAATCTTATAACGAGAGGTGTGTGAATTTATGTGTGTCAAAAAAACAGATAAATTTTGGGTTGAGAGGACACTTGTTGCAAATAATAAAAACAGAAAGAATAAAACCTGTCTGATAAAAATCTGGCGCTTTGAACGTCTTCCACGCTGTGTGTGCAGCTTCAAACGAGCACGTAACGAGAACGGATCTAGTCGTGCGTGTGCAGATTCAAACGTGAAGATAATGAGAACTCTTAGCAGCCGCACCACAACCTCTAAGCGCCTATATGTTGGTGGGCTTGTGGTCTAGAGCCAGCGGGTGGAAGTTGTGTGTGTGTGTGTGTGTGTGTGTGTGTATATAGTGTTCATGTATATAGTAGATGGACATGTATCATGTTCCTATTTATCTTAAATTGATTTTTTTTGT
>JBAMYA010000022.1:1333043-1362727 GCA_037176975.1 Arrhamphus sclerolepis | reverse complement strand
AGAGGCAGACTTCGAGGGTCTTCTCTACTCTATCTCCTTCACTTCTCTTAAACTGTTTTCCTACTTCTTTCTTTTTTATGTCTCTGTGTCCATTAGTAAATCCTAATAAAGTTTCATTTATATATCAAATGAAGCATCATGGTGCTTTGCTTGTGAAAGTAAAACTGTTGGGCCTCAACTTGACACTTAGAGAACATTCTGAGTGCCACAATGCCAGACAGGACAAATAATAATAATAATAATAATTTGCCACATGCAACTTGAAAAACAGAGAGGCAAAAAAAGAATAGGTCATGGGCCATAACATGGAGCATGACATGTAGGGGGCAACACTGCACTCATCCAGGGATTTTCAGATCTGTGCTTCTCCAGTATTCCCTATTCCTCCAGTTAATCCAGTCAAAGTAGACGGGTTCAACACTCGTCTAGCTGTCAGTGATGATCTTTTCCTTGTTGACCAGACGGGATCATAGCCTGGAATTCCATCTTCTCTGCGCAGTTGCTTGTTGCTTTCTGCCACCTAGCAGATAAAAATGGAACCATTTTGTGGTACGCGGGCAGGCTCTCGTTATAACAACTGAAAAATATACTTTTATAGTGCCTTATTTATTTACCAGGATCATCACACAGTGCAGAAACGTGAAATCCAGACAAGAACCGATGCTTGGGGAAATGTACTGGTAGCTCTTTCAGCACCATCAGTTCCAGCAGCTATGTTGACATTTTCAACAGGAATGAAGGAAGAGGGGCTTAGAGTCCAACTGAACATGCTCCTCCAGGTGTCTGAGCATGTCAGTAAATCATTTAAGTCCAAGCTTGACTGGGCCTTGATTTCTGCTCCAGCTTCACAGCTCTGCAGAGCTGATGTAAATGCCAACTGCTGCATGCTTGTGTTCTGCACTGTTGTGTTGTATAATTATTATATTCGTGCAGCGCTGCAACTCTGAGTTTCCTTATGTTGACTTCCTTCATATACTTCAGACACGGTGGCTGAAACAGAACAATGACAAAGTGAATTTAAGGTTATCTATCCTGTTTGAAAATGGTGGAAAAGAAGAAGTAGCTGGAAATACGTTGCAAAAAAAACAAACTGTAGTGATAATGCAATAGAGCAATGAAAGATTTTGTGGTCCATGTCAACCCGACACGTAGTCACATTTCTACCGAGGTGAACTTCAGGCTGGGGACCGTAACCTGGGGAAAACAAAAGTTATTGCAGGGTCGAGAAGGCTCCTAAAATGTGAAAATATTGATTTTTTCCCAAACATTTTTCCTTTCCTTTACACGGGCTGCACCTTTTTTAATTATAAAAGATGTGCAGTAGAAAACAGGCTCATTGCAGCCTCTGATGACATTATGCGCTTTGCACAGATTAGATTTTAATGTTCTAAAAGACAAATGTCAGTTTTATCTATACATATTTATTATGTATCTATAAGTACATATGTCACATGTGTCAAACTCAAGGCCTGAGGGCCAAATCTGGCCCCCCACTGCATTTAATCTACAAAGACAATCAAAAACTTCTAACTGGAACATTTGAGGGAACTTCAGTGTGGCTGCCTGTTTGATTCTGTACTGACATCAAAAAGTTACCAACCGTGTCAAAAATCATGATTTTTGTGAAATTAACCTTTTCACATCCAACATTTGTGATTTTAGGACAAAACTTTGAAATTCTACAAAAATTGCAATGTTACAACTGTTGTAATTTTATGTTGAAAGTTGATATTTTCAAATAAAAAAAATTGTAATTGTAAGTTAAAGAGATTTTGTGACATATGTGATTGTAAAATAAAGTCTCATTTGATGAAAAAAAAAAAACAGACTCGATCTTGCAGGTATCTTGAAGTTTTTTTCACAAAAAGCCAATTTTTTTCATAAAATGTGATTTTACAAGAAAAAAAAAATTTTACAAAGTTGGCACTTTTAACATGGGGGTCAGTGGAGATCTGCTCTGTATTGGAGCCAGCACCTAGTGATCAGTAAAGGAACTGCAACAAAACGTACTTCCTGGATGAGCTTCAACTCAGAAGTGGGATGGTTTCTGCTGGGGAGGAGCCCTATCTCATAACCGTCCAAATCCTCATATGTTACTAAAGTTTGTGTAAATGTGATTGGTCCATGTTGCGTTTCCTTCCCCGTGCCTGCTACCTCTTCGCTGGTTTCAAGTCCAGTGGGAAGATAAAATTAGTGCAGTGTCAGTACAACTTTCCCTCAACATTTATCAGCTGCAACTCACATGAGACATACTTTACTTCCTCTGTTGCCATGTCTGAGCTGCATAAAGTGCGTAAACAAAAAGAAGCACAGCGCTGTAGGCTACAGTGCTGCAAAAGAGAACCCACACTGCCAGTTAGCAGTTTAACAGACATATTTAAATGTGTAAGTCCTGTATGTAGGCTATATGCATAGTTTCTACAAAGACGCATGGATCAAGCTAAAGAGGAATACATGGATGTAAACCGATGAGCGCGTACCATCAGTATTCAGTCGCTGGCGTTACATCTGCACAGGGCATTGTTACTATGAGTCATAAAGTTCTGTTTTGCTCCGTTCATAGCTTAAAGGCAAACTTCCAAATCCATATGTCAGATGCCTTTCAGTGAGGAACGAACCAAAATGTTTTGCAGGGAGGAACCTCCATCATCTCAGCAGTATTTGCGGGATGACAGCCAATATCAGCAGTGAGCGATGTCAAAGAGGCTTCTGCAGCAGAAGTCCGGATGAACAAAACTATTTGCTCGCCCACCATCCCCCTTGATGCAATCTGAGCAGGTCGCCCACCCTGCAGATGAATAATTTCCATGAATGCAGCAGCGATAGCAGTTGCAGCAGATTGCCGAAGCAGACAGCACTTTAAACACAGGTCACACCACGGAGTCAGAGCGGAGGAGGGATTTTTTGTGTTTTTTCCCCCTTTTTAAGAATTCCTCCCGACCTACACACAAATACACACAGAGAGAAAGATTTTAAAACAGCCATCGAGTTCAACTGCAAGGAAGAAAAAAAAACAAAAAGGAGGGGAAGTGAAGAACTGTTTTCAAAAAGGGATGACAAAGCTTGAAACTCAGTTGGGCAGATTTACATGCTGAAGGCAGACAGGACAGAAGAGATGGAGGAGGAGACTGCGATTTGTTTAACCTGCAAGGATTTCTATAATTATGTGATTTTTTTTTTTCTTTTTTTGTTAGAGCTAATTACCCTGGAAAATTATAGCAATAATAAAAATGACAAACAACGGGATGGAAGGCTGCTTTGCCCATTGTGTCTAAAACAGGACCCAAATTGCTGTTTTCCAAAAGCTTGGCAGAATAGGAAGAAAGGAGCAGAAAGGATAAACAAAGAAAGAAATGAGTGATGATCCGTTCTCGTCTTTTAAAGAAAGGGACCCCTGGGAGGCGCTCAACAGACTTTAATTCCATTTACCCAAAAAAAAAAAAAAGATAAATAAGGCTTTCCTATTTTTACCCCTGCCTCCATCATCCCCCAGAGGGAAAGCACCCGCTCCGGGCCGTTTGGTTTTCCCGCAGATATGTAGTCCCTAAAGCAAACCCAAAATAAACACACGGAAAACCACAAGGATAAATTTGGCCGCTTGTGCGGAAAAGCTTGGAGTCTCCGTGATTGTGCTCTCGCATACTTAAAATAAATAAATAAATAAAATAAAGAAGAAAGATCTGCAGAAGAAGAAACAAGCAGCAGAACGGAGGAAGCTCCGTTCAGAAGGAATTAGGTGAAACACAGCCTCGATGGTCTGTCAAGAGACTCGAGTCTGGCGTGCCAGTGAAAGATTTCCAGATGCTAGATAAGAAATATTAAGTAATCATGCGGGCTAAAAATAAATTATTAAAAAAAAAAAACAAGCCCTCGTGCAGTGTAGTTCCTGTTTACGTGACCTGTGAACTGCTGTATATCCGCCTGGACAGGAGATATAAACATGTCCATCCTGCTCGGACAGCAGATGCCAGAGAGGGATTTAAACTGTAGATGCAGACGACATCGATCAAGACAATGCAAAAAAAAAAAAGAAAAAAATAGGTTTGTATGGTGTCAGAGTTAGCAGGAAGCAGAGGTCCGTGGAGGAAAAAAGAAAATAACGAGTTCTGCATTTGATGGGTTAAAAAAAAAGTTTACTGCATGGTATAAATCCCTCCATCTGCTGACTCCACCAAAAACTTTTCTTTCCTAACAGGGCTGTATATTGTGGCGTAATACCAAATTCCTTGAGTGTTACTCAAACTGTATTAGCAGGCTGTAGTAGTACAACAAAACAACTATTAAAAGGGAGTTTTACGCAGACACACAAACATTTTAATTTCAGAAACTCCTCTGAGCTAGAGAGAAAAAAAAATCATAAATTCTTGGGTGAATCTCTGGAAAATTATTAAAGACCCTCCCCCTCCGAACTGAGAAGAAAAGAGTGAAGATGATGATCTCTTCAGCTGGAGATGAGTCAGTTTAATTTTTCAGATCAAATGTGTCGAGGAGGGAGGATCAGATACTGAAAATACTTAAACTGTTTACTCATCTTATCGTGTTACGAACTGCCCTGACTCTTCTCAGCACTCCCCTGTCTGTTTTTTTATGGCTACAACACATCATCACTGTCTAGATGGTTTCTCAACTAACTTCAACTCCCACTTCATCCACAGGACTGAAGTTTGTGCAAGTTTGATGAAATTAAGGGGGAAAAAACACCAACCGGCACCATATACTGTATGTATGCTTGCATTTGTCCATCTTAATGTTTTATTCATTCCCAGAGGGGAAGCTATGATGAGTAAATTACTTTAAAAAAAGTTTAAAAAACAAACGGTTAAATGAAAGTTAACATGTGGAGGACAGGTGTGGCTGATATCTCCAGAGAACATCACAAAATGCATTTGAGAGTTGTGTTTGTTGCCAAGCAACACAACTGCAGCAGGGTTAAGTGTAATTTATGCTTCTGCTTCAAAGTGATAGTGTATCTATACCAAAGGGGGCGAGCCCTGAATTAGCATGTAGGCTACGCACGACAAACTGCACCGTGTACACCGTTTATTTTTGTTTGCTGTTGTTTACATCAGTCTGTAATTCCGCCACCAACCACCAGATGGCAGTGCTGTAGCTCACAGTTTCCTTTTGTCATTTCCTTTATGAAGCTCAGACAGCAACGGAGCAAGTAAACTATATTTTACGTGAGTTTACACTGTCAAAAATTGAGCATCGCTTATTTTTACAGACATTCCAGAAAACTGTCGTTCTACCCGACTCAAAGACCACAAACAACAGGAACGAAGCAACCGAGCAGACCGATCACATTTCCTATTATGCTACATTTGGAGAGTGAAGCACGAGTATGACGTAAAATTAGTCAGCTTCATAGGCTAGCATGTGAAAAACTAAAATAGTCATCTTGTTTTAACTGTCAGGCTTTTTAACCGAGGTAGGAAGGCATCACCTCTTGCTGAGATGGAATCCACAACAGCTCATACAAATGGCCGTCACAACCACTCTGTAGACACATATGGATGATGTCACAGAGGACGTGTCCAGTTCTCTTTATACAGTGTATGCTTCTGGTGTAGCGTCCAGTGTACAGCTACGGCACACGTGTCAAACTCACATGGCCATATTCAGCACGCCACTTCATTTTATCCGGCCGGGCAGAGCGTCCAAAGACGATCATAAACTTTTATCTAGAACATTTCTGAGGAAATTTCAACACGAGTGCCTGTTTGATTCAATACTGACATCAAAAAGTGGAATAACTCAGGTGGAGAGCAGCTGGTTTATGTCAAAAAGTCACGATTTAGCAAAAATTTGTATAAGAATTTAAAGTTTCCACTTTTTGTTAAAACTCATGATTTTTGTATAAATTAATCTTTTTATAACAATGTGATTTTAGAAAAAAATTGAAATTGTTCATATTTTCTAACAGAAAAATTGTAATTTCAAGTTAAAAAGTTTTGTGACAACTTTACCACAAAATCAGCGTTAGCTTTACAAAAAGGAATGTAAAAGGAATAAAGGACGGAATAACATAGGAATTTTAGTCCAAAAGTCTCAATTTTATGATAAAGGTCACGATTTTGTCAAATTTGATATTTTGACAAACATTCTGATTTAGCTGAAACTTTAACATTTCTCTTTTTTTCTTTTTAAATTGCGATTAGATTTGTGTTTTAAGCACAAAAGTATAAATTTATTAGGGTATGATGCAGGATCCAAAAACAGACGCAGGCAACCAATAGAGTTCTGGAGGGCTTATGTAAGTAGAAGGTTGAGGGGACACACAGACGAGGCAGGAAGATCTGAACTACCTCCTTTGGGTTGTTATGTGCATGAATGCATGAACACATGAATACAAACACATAAATGCATGAAATCTGAGATCCAGGACAGATGAGGTAGGCAGGTCACAGTAGGACAGAGAGTCTGAAACAAACAGATGCCAGAACAAATTCAGTTTCTTTGAGCCACAACAAACACTGAACAGAGGGAACAACCTGCAAACAAGTAGAGGAAGGAGCGGTGGCTTTATACTGCAGCAGGTGATTGTGGAAGTGGAGACAGGTGTGCCAGGACTGCCAGGTGACCAGGATGACCCGAAAACCACCCATATACAAACACACGCACACACACACAGCAGGATCTAACAAATTTTTATGATAAAAGTCACAAACTTTGTGAAATTTGAGATTCAATAATGACAACAAAAAAAAACAAAGAAAATAATCAATTTTTGTTTCTTGTTTTGTGGGAAATCTAACAACATAGCTGCTTGAGGATGTAAAGAACTGGTCTTTTCATGGTAACCATGGTGATGAGGTGGCCCAGGATGAAACAGAGTTTGCCTCCCCTGAGCTACAGAGTTACACTGATGCAGAAGCATAAAGCATCAATAACATCTAACTAGTATTAATGAGGTTGTAATAAAGCAGAGACAGGTACGAGCGAGAGCTGTGATGTTCTTAAATTTAATAACTTCTTGGGAGTGAACATCTCATTTACAGGAGGACGACATCCTGTCAGTCTCTTTCTTCATTGTTTTTGGTCTAATTATAAAAAATGGAGGTTACTTTATTATCATGGTCAGTTTTTTGACTTTTGTTTCCTTCAGTGTAGATTTTATTTAAGACGAGCGGCGGGTCGTTTTTGGTTTCATTGTTATTTGAAGAAGAGGAGGAGAACAAGAAGGATGAGGAAGAGCAGAGGGGGAGTGTCTGGGGTTTGGTCCTGGTCCCTTGTGGTAATACTTAATAACAAACATTAAAAATACCACTGAAATCCTTCACCGCATTCCCACGCTGTGGACGGCCAGCACACACACACACACACACACACACACACACACACACACACACACACACACACACACACACACACACACACACACACATTCACATACCTGTAGCCTACTGAAATGAAAACAACTGCAGCTTCATGTGGAGGCACACCCACACATCTGCACGTTTGTAATCATGAAGTATGTCCAGTGTAAAGCAGGACAAACACGTGATATTTATAGTGAAAAGAAATGTTCGGTGGAACTATGAAGGAACGTGCAGCCGCTGTTCAACACACACATGTGATGGAGGAGAAAGGGAGGACGACTGTCCCACAGAGAGAAAAAATAACGTCTGCAGAGAGTGAAACGTGCGTGTGTGTGTAACTCTGCCCCACTAATCCTCATGGTTTTCCCGATCACAAACCCGTCATCGATTATCACCCTTTAAACTGCTATTATTACTGTTAATAGTCCTGCTCCAGCTCTGCTGCATGTGTGTTTTTCGTCTTGTCGCCAGTGGCTTTCTGACCTCGTCTCGAGGTTTGGTGATACCAGCCAGAGATTCCTTTCCATCCCTCCCTTCCTTCATGTTTCACATGTGCGTCAGCAGTGTTACCGCAGCCTCTTTAGTCCCGTCCTTCCCACTTTCTCTGTAATCCCATGATCGTTCTCGTTTTAAAACACCCCACCCGCTTGTTTTCACCCGACACCTCCCTCCCTCTTTCCTCACTATTTTGTCATCTTCCTCGCCGTTTCCTCTCCCTCTTTCCTTTTCTTCCTTCCAGTCCTTCATCCCCCCCAAATTTTCCTTATGAAATTTTGCTTCATATTTACTTGAGGACGAGGTTCAGTGAGTTCAGGAAAGGAGAAGACATCAACAGTGGCAAGAAGACGAAGCACAAAAGGTCCTGAGACGCTTTAGATGATAACACATAAAAGAATTCTACCATTGACACGCCCTTTAAACATTCACAGAAGTAAAAGGTCAGTGGACCCTCGGCATTAACAGCTGGCTGAATCTCCTCTGGCAGGAACCACTTCGATGAAGGGCCCAGAGTTTCTGGATCAGAACCACCAAGAGGAGGAATCAGGAGGAATTTTGGATCCTTCCTCTTCCCAGAACGAAGTCAGATCAGACACATTTGTAGGAAGTCTGACGTGAATGTCTCTCTCAACATCTTTC
Organism: Arrhamphus sclerolepis; assembly: GCA_037176975.1. Classification (NCBI taxonomy): domain Eukaryota; kingdom Metazoa; phylum Chordata; class Actinopteri; order Beloniformes; family Hemiramphidae; genus Arrhamphus; species Arrhamphus sclerolepis. Next base: position 1,354,271 of record JBAMYA010000022.1, on the reverse strand, counting down.
CACATTAGCTCTGAGCTTTGGGACACTCTCAGAACCTTTCTTTTTCTTAAATGAAGCCATTTGTGGATTTTTAGGGCCACAACAGGATAAATTATCATCATCATTATTATTGTTATTATTGTTGTTATTAGATTAGATGCTGCCCATGTGGCCCATACCAGAAAAGCTACCTCTATTTATGACTTATTGACTCACACATGTTGTGGGAGGCGTTGAGGTCATTTACTGGAAAAATTTCTGACCAGCAGCAGGAGTTCCCATTCATGAGCCATCACCTAGCCTCCAAACGTTCAACCAATCAGAAAGCACTTGAGCCGAATCTGCTCGTATCCTCAGTCTTTGTCATTTCAGAAATTATTGCAGACTTTCAGAGTGACACTGGGTGCAATAAATAAATAAATAAATAACTAAAATGGTATTTAAACTGAGATGAGATAAAGCCATTTCAAATGACACTCTTTGCTATAAATATGTGTTTCCCATCAACTTCAGATCTATCTGTAGAGTTTCTATGTTTGTTTGTGAAGAGCAGCTGGATCTGACTGATGGATCTGTCCTTGTTACTGCCCTGCTCGTCTCTCGCTCGTCCTCGTCCTTGTCCTGTCCTGTGAGGGAGACGGCTGGAAGCAAAACCAGCAGGGAACCGAAACCAATGAGATTTTAACAAGACGCACCAGAGCTGACTGAGCGATGCTCTGGTGGTGTGAGAGCTTCTCTGATGACACATGAATGTAAATAAAACCGAAGCGTAAACAGCTCAGTGAGAGCAGATGCCTTTGGGTTTAGCCGACAACCGCTGCTGCAGAAACCCGAGGACATCCCCAGGAACACCCACTCAGGACTGTTTCACACGAAAGAGACGACGTGCCCTCCTTCCTCCAGCGTGGTAGATACCTGCTTGGAATGATCTAAGAGGAGCAGACAGCCACTGATCAAACCCTGGACAACAGTTAAAACTACATCTTAAAAAAAAACAAACAGCCACTGAATTAACTGCCAAATATTACACGAATGTGAGCAAACGCACAGCTACAACGGCCTCTGTGGGAAAGATATGTGCTTCTTCTCAAGTTTAAACCTCACAGAAGAAAGCACAATGAGAACAAACGATGAAAAAAACAAAAGTTCACAGAGAGCAGCTACAGGCGAGGCCTGTGCGAGAGGAGCTGGACGGTGAGAGTTGGGCAACGCTCTGGTCCATCAACCGTGTGAAGAAAGCATGGGCCTGATTAACGGTGAGAAACTCAGGGCATAAATATAAAACTCATCTTGGAGACTCAAAGCCTTCTACATTTGTCTGCCGCAACAGCTGTGGCTGTTGGACGCTTGGCTGGAGAAACAAGAATTTTATTCAGTGAAACACTCCTCCTCCGCTGGGAAAAGCTGCGAAATGGCGATGAGAAAGCAAGACCAGTAAGAAATACTGGAGGTGACTCCCTTCTGGGGACGCTGGACTAATGTTTTTTATTTTATTTAACATTTTTATGATACGATGGAGCACCATACATCTCCAGGAAGATGGAGCACATCTGAAGCCTTTTTATGGATTCTGTTACGTTGTTGAACAAACATGAATTTAAAGTCTAATTTTACAACTTCCTTCACCTTAATTTAACGTAGTCCATCAAATGTGTATTAAAGACATTGTTTGAGTTTTTTTTTTTTAAATATATGTATAAAGAAAGTGGTAAAACTACAAGAGAAATAGTCAGAAGTTCTGCGTTTAGAAACTTAGAAATCTGTCAGAAAACCTTTCCTGATCTGGAGCACAGATGTTGCAGATCTGACACCTGCAATGACATCATCAAATTATGCTTTAAAGCAACAAGAACGTACATTTAATACGGGTCTAAAATCACAATGTTATCATCGGCAATGGAGTTTCAAAAAGACGCTCCCGTAAAACGATGCAGCCATGTTTCAAACGAGGGGCTACATCCGGGTTCCTAAAGTGATCCCAGTGTGAAAGTGATCAATAAGTGCAGTACCTTGAATCATCACCAGGAGCCACTTGCAGTATCGCCAGGGGCCCAGCTCCAGAAGAAGTCAATCATGTTAAAAAGTCCAAATTTATAGCAGAAACTAACACTGAAATCCTGGATCTCCACAACAACCAGAAGAGCTGGACTAAATGGATGAATATTTATGTTCTCTGGTCAATTTGCTAGTGGTCATCCTTTAAGCTGCATCATGCTTAAAATTTTACTTGACATGTGTTGCTATTATGTAAGAGCTAAATCAGCACAATCACCCCTGATTTAAAGTTAATATGGCTTGCCATGCTGTTGATTGCACTAACAGGCTACAATGAGCAGGGTGGAGTGGTCTGGAAGGGTTTAGGGATAAGCGGCCAGCGAGCATCAGCTGCCAGCTCAGCCGGTGCAGTTGGCTGCAGCCACGCTAGTCCCTGGCTACGTGGGGCCGAGTTAGCGGTCCAAGCAAGCTTTGGCTGGAGGCCAAGGCTGCTCCAGCTAAGCTGCGTAGCTGGACTGCAGCTCCTCTCAGCCGTCCAGCTGGCTACAGAAGGCCACGACAGCTCTGCCAGAGCTATGGTGATGTCACAGAGGGTTTGTCCAGTTTTTTTTTTTCAGCCTATGGTTTAAAACGCTGTACTTTTTTGTGTCCACGTGAAGAGCTATCGCAGGTTTTAGCTGTTGATGGCTTCCTTTACCTTGAAATACAAGATGCACGACTTTCAAGATGTTTGTTTTGTTTGTGTTTTTTTTAATACAAATTTGCACATTTCTAAAGTGAGAAATTTTGGCTTTTTTTTCTGAAATTCCCCCTCAGCTCTTTGTCGGCACACTGTGATGACGAGCACGTGAAACAGCTGTAAATCAGCTCTTGTGCCTTTTGAAAAGTTGACTAAGCCACAGGGGCGTGCCCGTTTTTCCTTAAACCACGCGGTGGTGAAATCACAGATGTAACGTGTAACCACAGCACATAAACACGTTTAATTCTGCTGCAAAGTTGGAACTTTCAACATGGGGGGGGGTCGATGGGGATTTTCTGTTTTGGAGCCAGCACCTAGTGGTCAGTGGAGGAACTGCAATAAAACGTGCTTCCTGGATGAGCTTCAACCTGGAGGTGGGGTGGTGGCTGGTGGTTATTCGTCTCTCGCTGACGCTCGTCTCTCCGTCGCTGGTGATGTTTTCCGTGCTGGAATGACGGGAACGTAGCCTGGAATTTCATGTGAGGTTCAGCACATCAACATTCTTCCCACTTTTGTCCAAATAAAGTGTAATGTCAATCAATGTTTTTTGTTTTTCTCAAAGCCCCAAACGAAGTGTTAACAACCAGTTTTTACTGTGCTGCCACCTAGAGGATGCCATTTTTGAAGTCCATTTGGTTTCTAACTTAGAACACTTTTGTATTAATATCTTAAGATATTAAGATCTGTAAACAAATAGAGTGGGGGAACCTCACCTCCCCCCTCCCCTCAGAACCACATAGCTCCAGCCAATCACTAACAGGGAGGAAGGTTAGCGTTCATGTTCATGTTTTCTCTGGGAACATTGGAGGGAGGATGAGGAAGAACTAACAGTTCTAACATCAACAGATGGGACATCCTCTAGAAATTGCTTACACTCCCTTTAAAGCCACACAAAGGAGCTTCTGTAGCTTTTAGCTCTAACTTTTACAACAAAGTCCAAGAATTTATTTTTTTTGTTTTTTTCCAAAAAATTTCACTAATACATGTGTAAGTCCAAAGCTTATTTTGATGAACACTAAAAACAATCAAAATGTAAGAAAAACATTCACATTTATCAAAGGCAAAACTAGAAAGAAAAAAAACTTTTTTGAGAAAAGGAAAATTAATCATGAAATCTGTCTGCTGTTCTTTTCTTATTCTATGATGTCAAATCCATCAACTAAATTTCCATATTTACCAGGGTTAAGGTTTTTTTTTCTCCTTTTATGATTCAGTGCAGTGTTACAACACACTGTAGCGTTCCAGTAATCATCATCATAACAGTCACCATGAGCAGGATGTGACTAAGGAAGCCTCGCAGTGTTACCAATAACATTTTAACAAGTGTTTATGAACATACTGCCAGTGCATGTCTGCGTGTGTCAGAGCTGGTTCCCAGCGTGGCTGCATGTGGTGATTACGCAGGAATGTATCTGCAGGAACACTTCACATGCATTTTCTATATACATTTTTTTTTTTAATCAAAAACACTACAACTCACTTTATATGAGCCGTGAAAGCCAGTGAGATAATAGTCAATCAGCGCGCTGCAGAGGGAGCCATTAGCATCTGGTTGGCGGTTGGGAGGAGAACTTAATATGGGAGAAACTGTTATTATGAAAACCACAGCGAGTGCAATAGAGTGGAAGTATTCATGGTGGCTTTGCTGTAGTTTATTTCAAGCTTGAGAACAGAGTCATCCAACCATAAGGAGTTGTGTAAACAAAGGTAAAACTGAAGCCCAGAGCCTTTTTCTATTCACGAGTGATCGATTTAGGAAAAGGATGCCAAGCTGCTAATCACAGAAACTTCCCAAAACCCAAATGGTCAAACAGAATTTGTCTCATATATTTATTCAGAAAGTTATTCTTGGTCTTCTTCCAACCTACCTGCAGACTTTCATTCAAGGAAAAAGCTCTGGAAGTTCTCGTCTTTGCTATCGAGGCTCATTTCTGATAGAGAAAAAGGCCTTTAAGTCTGCTGCTCCCTTCACCTGCAACCAGCTCCAAACTCACTGGAAGACCAAAGATCTGGTTTCATTACATGATGTTAAACATAATTTAAGTATTTTACATGCATCCACTTCTGGCCGTAGATGTTATGACTGATCGCAATGACCTCTGAAGCCTTTTAAAGGTCTAAAATAAACAGCACTTGTAGATTTTCTTTTAATGTTGTTGTTTTGTGGTACTTGTGCACATCTTTTCTGTTTATATTGTTATTATATGTGTCTGTAGCTCTTGCGCTCCGCTGCTGGGGCACTCTCCAAGAAGTTTCCTTCCCTGGTTGAGCAAAGGTTAATAAGTAAAACAAACTGTCTCCTACATCCACCACTTTCTCGCTGTCCCCCTCCTCTTTTGCCTCCGTTTTCAAGACGATCTGCATGCAGAGCGTCGCCTGCAAGGTCACATGGAGGAGATTGGCCTAATGATGTTTGGATGACTCTCATCAGACGAGCCGTCGTCCTGGTGCTCACCCAGACGGCGGGTCACGTAGAAAAGTTTACAAAAGAACTCTCAAAGGTTTGTTTAACCCTGCCAAAAAAAAAAGAGAAAAAGTTTATCTACTTAGGGAGATTAAATAAAAATGTCACATTTGTTTGTGATCAAAGAGAAGCTGGACATTATTCAGGCTCTTCTTATCTTGAGTGTCCTGAGCAGCGCGTCGTGCAGATTCTCCTCGTTTTGTTTCATCAGGCCACAGCTGCAAGTCTTAACGCGAGATAAGACAAAACATGAGCAAAAAGGGAAGCTAACATTGTTCACAGTCAAGGAATGACACCAACAAACCAGTAAGAGGAGCAAAACTGGGGGAGTCTAACTGGGGAAATCTGAAAAGTTGTTTAAAAAAACAAAAAAAACCCAGTTTTGTAAAAAGAAAAAAAAAAGATAAACTTTTTCATTTGGTGAACTTGTGTCTTTGCATTGCAGCAACATGAACTTGAAGGATTTTAAAACACTTTGAGGAAACAGAGGTAATCATGAGGCTCATTTATGCAGGAAGACAGAAACTGAAAGAGTGTGAAAATTTCTGGGATCGACAGCAACTGCCTGAGGAAGAATTATTCATTTTTAGTGTCTGGGATGTGGCGTATGATGCAGTGACATCTAGTGGTACAAATCACAACGCATCCACCCTAAACTGCAGCGGCTGCAGAAAACAGAGGTGTGCTGAAGATGCTGTCAAGAATGGTGTGTTTGCTGTCTTTGCTGCACATAAAAAGATTTCTTTAAAGAAAGTTGACAGGGAAACACAATAAAGTGGCAAAGACAAGAGGAAAGATGTGGAGAGGACTTTATACGTGCAATCAGGTCAGACGGTAAATAAGACACAGCTGGCAATAATCAATGGAGACAACAAGTTGTGAAGGCAGGAAGGAAGGAAACTGAGGTTTTATAGAGGAGAAATTCAGAAAACCAAAATGAAAATGTTTTAAAACACAACTACAGAAGTACTGTCACATAGTTTTAACAAGTATGAGATTTCTGAAGACTGGATATAGATGATTTATTTTAAAGCAACATAAACATCTAATTTTCCTGTTAAAGCTCAAGCGACACTAAACTAAAAGATTTTTGCATTTTAGACCACCTGAAACCACTCACACTGGATCTCCACCTCAGCTTTCATAGAGCATTTTTACATCCAGAGCATCACCTCTTCTAATGTAAATTTGCATAAAAACGCTCTCTAACTTGCTACTTATTGTTCTAAACAGTTGTTTTCTCCTTTTGAAAAAAAAAAGGACATACTTTACTCGGGAAATCTAAAACATTTTACCTTAAATTGCATCTTGCAGAAGCAGAAAAACATTCAAGTAAACTTACAAACCTTTAAAAGGAAAAAGAACATGAAAAAGTCGGCCATTCATGATTTCATCAGGCCTTTGGCGCCCTCTACTGGCCACAGATGTGTACTGCATTTGTTTAAGCATGAAATGCAACAAAATCTTAAATCTATTATTTCATCCATTTGATCCTTATTTCAAGCCGCTCCATGGAGCAACACCAGTTCTGACCACAGAATGTGCTTTCACTTCTATAATAACATTTTTGAATTTCCCTTTGGGGGTCAGTCATTGTATTTTTAAATCAAATCCTCCCATTTATCCCTCTTTTACTCAACAAACACAACAAGCCTGAAAGAAGAACCATGACCGCAAGACATGCTTTGCATAATTATGTACAGCTGCTTTATTTGTGATTTCCCAAAAACATTTTCAGTATTTTTACTACATACAATACAGATAATCAAAAGAATCAGCTTCAAAATGAACAAAAATAAAAGAGCAACACAAAAATAAACAGGCAGTTGTCTTTTTTTTGTTGTTTGACCACATAGAGAGACGGGTTAAGGTACTGTATGCATAACACAATTCTTTTCATATGTAAGGCTATTGATGGTGTCATCAACAGCAACGCCATGGCAACTGTAGATTCTGAAAGTAAATTTTTTCAGCTAGATGCACTACGGTCTGGTGAGTTTTACTGCATCGTGGTGTGCATGTGTGATAGTAAAGGTACTTATCTTGGGACTCTGGTTAAAACAAATATAATTTAATTTAATTTAATTATGCTCTCATAACGATGAGAATAGGTCAGTCTATTGGACTTTCTTAAAAACAAGCTAAAATCAAATATACAATTTTCATTTTATTACACTCTGCACAGCAGCACATGTATTTTTTTTCCTCACACATACTCATTATTTATAAGTGTCACTTAAAGTCACTCTATGTCGTAATCCCGCTTCTGACCACATGGGGGCAGATAGATCCACTGCAGTGACAAAAGAAGAAAAGGTGAAAATGTCGCTCCAGTCTAGACTGGAAACAAATGACCTCCAGTCTCCAGTGGTTAGGGTGGGGGTTAAATCAGGTCAAGGTGCTCCGCAGAGTGGAGGTCACGTGTTTCCTATTTAAAATGGAGCTCCACTTCCTCACAATCTGCAGCCAGACTCCTCTTGATCGTCTTCTTGCAATACCATTTTGCCCCACTAGAGGTGACGGGGGCCGCCCTGGTGTGAGACGCCACCCGTGTGGTCACGAGCGATATTGCTACATAGAGCGTCTTTAAAGGGGGAATAAATAAAAATAGTAAATTAATAGAAACACTGACTGAGCATGTCCTCGAGAGGACACGCACCTCCCACAAGTTAAGATACTATTGGCTTGTAAAACTGTTGCAACAACTGAAGAAAGTAAATGATGCGTATCCGGATATGAAGAGAGAGAAAACAGCCACTGGAAGTCAGTGGAGCTGTCCAAACACTGAAAGTTTTGTATTCTGGTTTTAAACCCCTGATATCGTCCCAAAATAAGGCTGTGGGTTCTAGGCACACCAAGGTACAACTGAGCTGAGCAATATGTGCATTTATGTTTTCTTTTCAAAAGACATGAAACTCTCTAAATGTACATATGAGTTAAAAATCAATTACTTATTTCAAATCACCTGTCTAGCCCAGGCCTTAATTATAGAGATTAGTTTAAAAAAAGAAGAAGCGTACAATGATGACAAATCTTTTTCAGACTTCATATGTCTCGCAGAGCATTTAAAAGACAAAAATCACAAGTGCATCATTGGCAAGAAATAAAACTGCTGGTGAGGGAACAAGTGTGTTTGTGTGTTTAGTTGTGTCTTTTTCAGTCAATAAGTGAGAGCCCACCTGTGAGTGCAGGTGTTTAAGTGCATGAGTGAATGAGCAGGCGCATATTTAAAGAGGTAGCAGAGAAACGCAATCAGAGAAACGGATGAGAATCGGTCTTCAGCCAGGACGTTTATGACAGAAGAGTCTGACTTTCTCCACAGCTGCTCTCCTCAGGTTCACACATTTACAGACTTCCACCGAAGCTCCTGAACAACTTAGACGTCGTCAACTGTACCAGGATAACTCATTCTGTCAGTTCTCATCGCATTTTTCAGATTACATGTAGTTGAAGAGCAAAGTCATTAAAAAATGTTTTGAAGAACCTTCTGGTTGTTGAGCAGCATCATTAAATGTTTGCCTGGCCTGCCACCATAATTATTAGATACATTATATTCATATATATGTGTATATATACATATATATATACACACACACATATATATTTATGGGATATAATATACAAAGAGTCAGTCTGGTTCCTCTGGATTTGAATCTAAATGAACCAGTTGCTGATGGATGCAGAAGACTGCACTTCTGGACACCATTGGATAGACATATTCTTTGGAATTGATTTTCATCAATTTTCTGCGTTTAAATTAGCAGGAGTCCGGGTTAACACCGAGGGCGCTGGAGTTACCGAGCTCGCACCTCGTCCTCTGTACCTTCAGCTGATGTGTCTCCATTTACAGTGACGGACCCGGGCGGATCCACTGACCTGGCAAACTAACACTCCATACCACCTGGTGGCGGTGCTGCACCACTTTAGCTGTTTGCCAGCCGCCACTAAATAAAAGAAAAACAATGAATTAACAGAGCACTATTGTAGCCGTCTGCACGAACTGCAATGCTGGTGACGAATGAGCAGGGACGACACCAACTCCCATCCAGCAGTTGGGTGTCGGTTCCTGACGATTCTCACTGCAGGGCAGTGTTTCTCCATCACCAGCCCCCAGTAAAATTACCCCAGACCCCGTCAAATAAGTGGGTGTGGCCGGCCAGACTAATTAAATATCAACCACTTTTGCTGAATAATTAAACCGTGAAATATCCAAATCTGTCCACATAAAATTGTCTTCAATAAACAACAGCAGAAGGTAGTAAATGAATCTCAGCGATCACTAAAGGCTTTGTGTGTCATTCACAGCAAACATTTGTGGAGGCCTGGGAGCTGAACGCTGAGTGAGAGCAGCAAATAAATCGGCCAGAACTGAGCGAACAAAAGAAGGCAGAGTGCTAGGAGCAGTGGCTGCAGCAGGTGTGTGAGGCCTGCCTGCCTGCAGAGCAATCAAAACTGAACTCTACGTGCATCTAAAATAACTAAATCAGGATCCCAATGTTGCAAACTCTGATGAGACAGTTGAGGAAAGCTGCAGTGAGAAGAAGCACACAGGACACCCGCAGAAACAAAGCTGACTGGCGTTAACTCAGGGCCAGTTGTTTTTAAAGGGGACATATTATGAAAAAGTTAAATGTCATCGACATTTAGCACGAAAATAAAAAGCCACAAGATGGAATGACTTTCCTCCGTTGAGAGCCTAAAATACACTCAAATTTATTTCTGTCGTCGCCATGACTCAACGTATGTTCAATCGCACAGCGCAACATGCTGTAAAATAACCATCTGCTGATTTCACGTCGTGCAACGTCACTTGAATTATCTTGTAAGACAGTGAAAATCGTACAGCATGAACCCGACATCAGGATCCCAGAAGGACTTGGGAGTAGAGCCGGTGCTTCTCCACAGAGAACAGCCAGTGGAGGTGGTTCAGGCATCTGGTTGGATGCCTCCTGGTGGCCTCCCAGGGGAGGTGGCAGGAGAACATCCCACCAGGAGAAAGACTCGGACAAGCTGGAGATGATGTTTCTTGGAAAGCCTGCGAATGCCTGGGGACCAGACTGTGGAGAGGGAGGTCTGGGCCTGCTTTAGGATGGACAAGCAGAAGATAATGGATGGACGGCCATAATATGTCCCCTTTAACAATGTAGATGTTAGAGCACGTGAATTCTTGCTAAAACTCTTCCTCTTTGAGTCAACATAAATGAGGCGTAAGACCGTCATCCATCATGTCGGAACAGCTGAGTGAAGCTGAAAGTGTTGGCATGAGCCTGACTGAAATTTTCCATCCAATCAGCACTGTTGCTATGCATAGTTTAGCATCGTGTAAGTTTTTTTGTTTTCTCTTTTTTTAAATCAAATGTCTACACCCTAATCTCTCTTCATGGTTAAATTCCTCTCTGTACGTAATGATTACGTATCTATAAAACCAGTAAATACGGATTAAACTACTGTACAAACAGTGCAAAACAAATCTCTCAGGCATTTCTGACACTGCTCTTAAACAGGAACGAAAAATCTCAGAACAGCTACCATCCGACGTTCTGCTTTCTCAAGCCAACTCAGCAAAGCTACGAAGGGAGCTAACATCTCTTATCAGGCAGTTTGAGCAAGATTAACTGAAAAACCAGTCAAATTCAATCCTTTTTTTCTGCTCAAAATAGCCAGAGAACCTCAGTTCAATGTCACATGCAGAAGAACCCAAAGAACAAGGGCACCTTCAGCTGCTGCGTGAACAGAGGCTTGTTTTCATGCAAAGATTTCAACATGCATTTACACACTTCAGTGAGAAAATGGTCCAGTAGAGCCCTCTGGTTCAGTGACATCAAAGCTGGAGTGTGTGACTTTTACAGACTGGTGAACGTGCATCAAATTTAAGCCCTTGCAAAAAGTGGGAAGTTGGAACTCAGAATAGTATCAGTCATTTTGTTTGCCAACCTGTTCGATGTTCAGAGGGCTAAAACTCTCCTGTCTGTCCCCACTTAACTGAAGAAATACACGAGCTGAAAAGGTCTGAAGGATGATTTTCCTAATCCTGTACTACATCGAGACAAGGTGACCACTGTGTGAACTATTTTAATAAGTCTTTTAGAGGGATGACGTAAAAATGCAGTTGGAGTTGGAGTGAAATTACTGCAAAGGAAGTCTAACATCCGACCTTTGTCTCTGTCAGACGGTAAATCTTAACTAAGCATATATGCCGTCATTTAAGGGCCTAATGTATGGTGAAATTCAAAATCAAAATCCATAATCTGAGAACCAGAACCCAGAATCTGCAACCAGGAAACCAAAATCTGTAGCCAAGAGTTCAATCATCTCCATTTTCAAACTGTCTTTCTCAGTTGCGGTTTTTCTTTTTGCAGTTACAATTCTGAAACGAGTGTCAAATCAGCACCATGTCAATCAGCAGCAGAGGAGGCGGGACATAGCCAAAACCTCGTAGCTGATAGAAGAAAAGAAAAGTGTACCCGAGAAAGGAGACTGAACTCTCGGTTGCAGATTTCAATGTCCTGATTACAGATCCTGAGTTTTGTATATTAGTACATTAGGCTCTGGATTCCTAACTTTTCCAGATACAAGTCTCAAGTCTTTGGCTATGTTCCAGTTATGCTTACTCTTTTGAGCGTGTTCAAAATCTCTGGGCTTGTCCAATTCTTTTTATACAATCTATGCACAGCACTCGCTTGCACACGGTGTGTGTGACGATCGGAACATAGCCTCAGAGATTGGATGTGACTTTATGGCAAGAAGGTTCCTGAATCTCCAGGTATAATGGCAATCTGATGTGCAGATGGTGAGTTGTGGCCTAAAAACAGGAAAGCAAGCTACAGTGAGGACAGAGCTCATCATAAGCAGGCGGCGAGTAATTTGGGTAATTACTTTAACGGCCAGGAGGGGGAGACAAAATGTTCCGCACTGCAGACTACTGATTTTTAGGCTTATATTGAGATTTGAGGTAAAAAAAAAAAAAAAAATCATCCAGCATTTTTAAAAAAAAGAAGAATACTACTGTACATGTACAAAAAAAAACAACTTCTAAATTAGTGTTAAAATAAAAATGGATGTTTTATATTAGACACAACAATGCTGAAAAAAGTATATATATTTATATGTGCGGACAGGAGAGGTAGTATTTTTGGTTAAACGCAGTGCCAAAGCTCAGCGGCACATCATCTGCTTGTAGAGACAAGAGAGACATCTGAGACAAAGAATCCAGGATGAGGCAGAGATGAGGAGAGATTGAGTAAAGCAGACTGACAGATGACATTTCGAAACATCGGGATCCGCTCGTATACTGACCGTTCTACTGGCAGCAGGGTTCTGCTGAAAAATCCCTCCTTGTGTTAACAGCTGGCTACGAGGTCGTTGTGGGTTTGACATGAAAAACACCGCAACGGAGAGTTTTTAGAGTGTTCTTTGTGTCTGTAGTATGAGTTTATGTTTGGTTCCCTTTAAAGGCTATTGTGAAAAGTTGTCCTGTAAGTTACTGAGGTATCTGTTAAATGTTTCCAGCTGAGTGAGGTTTCTGTAAGTAAGGCTACTGAGGTGGAGCTGCTGACCTGGGTTGAGGGGACGAGGGGCGAGCGGGGGGAGAGAATTCAGCATTTTTCTCAGTTTCAGGAAGTGCTGGTGACCTCTCGAGTCTGCTGTGATGTCGATCGGTCGTGTAAAAAATTGAAAGCCAGGCAAAATACTCTACATCTACAACAAAGTTTGACCATGAGAAATTATCTCCAGAACAAAGTCGACATCAAACAGCAGGAAAAAGGTGTCACTCTCTGAAACCTTGAAACTCAAGGCTCTCCCCCCAGCACCCTGTCCTGCATTTCTTTAAACAGATGCTGTAGATGATGATGTAGAACATAAAAAAGTCATATGATTGCTAAAAATCTGCTTTTCAAGAGCTGCGAAGTGAGACACAGAGCAATATGAAAGATAATGTCACACTTTGGATCTAAGCGCCGACATCTCAGTCAGTCTCTGCACACTCTGCCTGCACGGCACCTCGTTCGCTTTTAAAAATGTTTACCTCCTATGATCTTTATACAGATTTTACACAGTCTCGTGGAGCTCCAACCCAAACGGTTTCCTGGTTCAAAGAGGACAGAGGAGCCGTTTCACACTCACAGATGTGTCCAGTTCCACCCAGACTCCTCTCAAGCCTCGGTGAGCCACAGTCTTTTCCAGAGCAGAGCCTCGGCCGACTGCCGTCTTAAAGCTATGAGGAGAAATCCCGTTGTAACTGGCAATGAAGTAGTAGAGATGGTTAGATGGCTGGCTGAAGAATGAAGAGGCACGCCAAAGCTGCTGCTGCAATGGTTTGCTGCCGGCTAACTCCTGTCAGTCAGTTGGGGCAGTGTTACATAATGATCACGCGAGTGTCTTTGACATTAGCTCCTGAAAAAACAAGACGTGTGTATACAGAGTTGGGGACTGCATCTCCATAGAAAATTAGATGAATTTGCTCTTTCACTTACAGCCGAAGGGAAAACCTCTTTCTTCTCATTAGAAAAAAAACCAACAAAAAGTCAAATGGGTACCAGTGTCCATTTCCCCGTCCAAACAAGGAGCGGAGCCTCAACAACAGTCCAAAAGAGGCTCCAGAGGTCCATGTTGCTGAGCTTTGCTTCATTAAAACATTTGAGTGCAGAAAGCTGAGCGCTAGCTACACAGCAAACCCTGACAGACATTTAAATCGACAATCTTGACAAACAGAGAAGAAATCAGTTTCATCAAAATAAAAATAGTATCTTTATACTGTGTAACTGTTAAAAGCTTATTGATTGAAAGAGAGAGAGAGAGAGAGAGAGAGAGAGAGAGAGAGAGAGAGAGAGAGTGAGAGAAAAGACATACATCCAAGGGTTTGGAAAGAATGAACAGAGCACCTGCGAGTGCTAACTTACTGAGCTGTTGGGCAGCTTTGAAAAAGAAAAAAAAACGTTTGGGGGTGTTGTGTAGTTTGTGCATTTCTGACTTCAATCCCAGACAGCAGACGCATGTGGGCCTATTCTGAGTTATGTTGGCACTGGCTAAATGGGCCAGATGTGTCCTATATGAGTCAGATGGGGCCAAAGTTTCATCAGCTGGTTTTGACAGGGGACGCAGGAAGCGTTGAGAGGACCACGCGTGGCCCTAAAAGTTAAAATACGATGAAGAACTGGTGAATATGTAGCCACACTCACCATCAAAGCCAAATCTGGGCCAAAGAAAAGGGCAGACATGGGCTATCTGGGATGAATTCTTGGCTTTTATCAGGATCAACACTGTTCAGTTTGGTGTCGTCAAAGTACTTTTGATCTGTAAAACTCACTTTAATCAGTGTTTTGTTCACATAAAATGTGTAAAATCAGATTTTAAAAAAAGGGGAGAACAGTTTAAAAACCCAAACACAACAGATCTCACATGTTCTTCCCGACACAGCTCAGTAAGTTGATCAGATTTGGGGCCTCTGTCCATTCAAGTTGAGCAAAACATCAGAGTTCATCTCCTAACTGTGTATAGCATTGTATCCCCAGAGCTTCTTTCCATCAACAACTTAATTCTTGTAGTATTTTACCTACATTAGTTTATATAAACAAGCTTAGCGAGTGGTATTTACAAAGTTCCTCCACAAGGGGGCGATCCAGGGCTGCATGAGGGATTAGCATGCACCATGTCAACAGAAACATGATATGTTGTGATGTAGTAGTGATAAAACCTTGCTTATGCAGCTGGTGTTGAAATGATATAAATGTCAGATAAAGGAAAGAAGATTAAAACCCTTCATGCTGTTGTATTCTGAAAACAAGACACTGTAGAATGCTTATACACTGTTTATAGACTGCTACCATCTCGAGAATACTGACTTTTCCCTGAAAAACCCAAAACATAAGGCTGATATTAATTACTTTTTTCTTTTTTTTTTCTTCCTTTTTTAAATACAAAAGATGAATCTGTACCCTAAAAATGTATTAATTCCAGATTGTACAATCGTGTGAAAGGATTTTTATTTATTTATTTTTAACTGTTTTTAAATGATCAGATAAATTAGGAATGAAAATCTTTTGGAAAAAAGAGTGTAATCTCTTAGCTTCCTTACGCTGTTAGTCAGTATGATTAGAAATCACAGTGATGCCTAGAGCTTCAAAAAACAATCTCTGTCTCCTGATTGTAAGCTTACGCCACTCACACCGTAAAAACCAAGTACACAATATCATCAAACAAACTTTCCCTGAGGCAACAGCTGGCAGCTGGTTTCTGTCCCAACTATCTAGCTCTGTCTTAGCAGCGATCCAACCGGCCAGACAAAATATTTCTGGATAATCACCATCCATAGGACATAAAATCGTGTTTTGCATACGTCAATCTTACAAAAACTTCACAGGTCCAAAACGAGAGTCCAACAGAGAAGTACTTTGTTGCACTACGCCCTCAGCCAGAGCCGGCAGATGCACCCCCTTGTGGCCCGACAATATTCTCACACTCTGTACACGTAGCAAAAATAGAAGGACCCCTCGCACGCTTCTCAGTGTGTGTGTGTGTACGTGAACTTGAAAGATGACATATACGCGCACATCTGAGGAGGGGCCTCGAGATCCTCTACATTATTCAAAAACTCTCAGAAGTATTTCTTTCTACATATAGCGCCAGTCACACCTGAACACACACCAGCTCATTCATCACCAACGGCCTGGTGTGTGTGCTCGGTCTGACTCGAACCATATCATATATACATCAGCTTATATTTATCATTTTAACTACATAGAATCATATAGAATAGAACATACATTCTTTTCTGGGAAGTTCCCAGCGTGAGCAGGGAACTCTTTAACTGTAGCACCCCCTCCATCAACCCTCCTTTCCTCGTTCCTCCAGATTGCACCTTTCTCCCCACATCTGGCTTCATTTCATCAGACGAAGATTTCAGAGAGCAGAAGCGCATGTCTGATAACTGCTGCTCGACTATTTTTAAACCATAAATAAAGTATTTCTATTTATTTTCTGTGAGCTTGCCCGTGGCCTTTGATGTTTAATATATTTGGATGTCTTTTGCTGTTAAAACTCTAAGCCAGCAATAAGTTTATAGTTATCTACACCTAGTTTATTACCCAGCACGGGTAATGGATGTACTCTGGATATATTCCTTTCATCGCCATGTTGCTGACATGGAGAAATGTTATGAGGGTGAAGGTGAGGGGGATGTGACGGTCAAATCCATCAAGCCGTCTCCACTTTAAAAAAACAACAACAACAACAAAAAAAGAACGCTGCAGGAAGCAGTTTCCTGGGAAAAGGATGAGGATGCCAGCGAGTCAGGATAAGTGTATGTAATGAAATGTCATGCAGTTTTGTGTCTACAGAGGTCAGAAAACAAATTTGGTGATCCAAGCGCTGCAGGAGCCAGCAGCATATTCGTTGTATTCGATAATCCGGGGGTCCAGCTACGGCCAACGTTGACTTTTGCTGGTTGAGGTAAGAGGGGGGATCGATAGGCAATGATGAGGGGAAAGATAACTGTCTGCATATGTGATTATCCATCCTTCTCCCACGTGTCCAGGTCTGCATGTAAGCTGCGGCTTTCTTGAGGAAAAAGGCAGCACGGGTTGGTTAATTATCCTGTGTGTGATGAATGTGAACATGTGCACACACGTCTCTTCCTCTGCTATGACACCTCGCTGCCGAACACCTCCAGCACCAGCGGGGTGAGCTGCATGCTGTGCTCGGGCTGGAAGGAGAGCGAGCGATACTGCTTGGAGTGCTCCTCGTTCAGACTGCGCAGGTCGGCCAGCTTCTGGATCATCTTGGCGTAGAGGAGGCGTCCGCCTGGGTGGTTGACCCGGATGTAGGCCTGCAGCGCCTCTGACAGACGGTCCTGGAGCTGCTCGATGCGGGCGTGGTCTTGGACGCCGGGACGGTCTGCAATTGGAAAACCAAGTGGGTGGAGTGCAGGGAGTGGGGAGACAGAGCGTGGCCAAATATGAACGAGGTCACATAGTAAAAGAGGCAGGACAGATGAGCGGAGTGAGATGGTGGCGAAGGAAAGGAGGGGAGAGTGAAGGGAAGGGTGGAGTTGAGGTGAAAGAGGGGAAAAGATCAGTCAGAACACTTTTTCTCGTATCTTGCAAATGAGCGACAGACTAAAAAAGGACACAAAATGAGCAGATTTACGTGTTTCCTCAGCTATGTTCTGATTCTGAAAATAGGCTTCCAAAAAACAGCAATCATCATCAAACTAAAATCTTTTACAGGAGTTATCTCCAGGCCCAGCGTAACTATCTGCTCCCACGACGCTCTTCAAAGAAAGTTCCAGAGTTAAAACAACCTGAGGTTTATTATTAAGACGGCAAGGAACGTAAACATTCACCAGAGACCAATACGAAGCAGTTTCGAGTGAGAATAGAATATGTGTTAGATTTAAGTCTCTGACAAGACTCAAAAATGTAATTCCAATTAAGTGACAACGTGCATCGGGACCCCACAGACAAAACAGGGCCATCTTAACATTATATGAGCACAAAAAGTGTATAAAATCTCCATCTGTACAAGTCCAAGCAAACTACTGTCAATAACAGACGACAGTTTATGGCCTCTGCTTCTGATAATCGTCTATTTCGTCATAAACACATAAGTAGCAGTGTTTCCCCATGCTTTAGTTTAAATTACATTTTACTGCTATGCTGCACATGTTGCACGCTATGTGTCGATCTAACTTCCTTTTGTCTTCGTGCATTTTATTCTTATTTTAATTATTAATCGTTTCTGATGTTCTGATGCATTCTATTCCCCATATGTGCTTCAAATTGTCTCTGTGTTTCAAGTATATTATCCTAATAAAGTTTTCTAGCTCCATCATGTAATCTGCTCCTAAGATTACTTCATCACAGTAAATGTTAATGTGTCTTAGCTGCTGTAACATGTTCCGCACTGATTTGCTCAGTTTTTACTGACAGGCGTTGAAGGTTTCAGTTGAAGCTCTTTCTGCGTGACCTTGCTGTTATCTCCGCTCTACAACATCCTCCCTGCAGTCAGACCAGGTGTCCAGTTGCCAATTATATTACTATTTCACTATTCAACAACATTACACTGCATGTGCACTACACATAATGTCGCGGTACTTTCTGGATATGTTCAGCGTCTCAGTTGACAACATTTAGCAGATGTGCTGGGTACTAAATGCATTTATAAACAGAGAGAACTGAGTCAGCGTCTGAGGGAAAATAAGCCTCAGTGCGGCAAATATTTAGATACAATCACTTGGATTTTTATTTGATAACTTTTAACACAAAAAGCCCCTGCTGAGTTATTAGAATAATATTTCTAAGGAGCCCTGTGATGGTGACCTGTCCCGGGTGCACCCTGTCTTTAGGCTCCAGCAGCTGATTTTTAACATACATGATGCCCAGTACGTCCTCTCAGCTTCCTGTGTGTTCACCAGGACGGCCTGTCTTCCAGGAAAAGCTTGTGCATGTGTTACTGGCACCATCATGCCCACAGCAATATTTTAGTGAAACTAGGTCAAGCATAAAACCGAGCACAAAAACAAACCCTGAGCTACACTTTGATGACATGGTTTTAGTAACTTGTAAACCTACTAACGATCTGGATTCTCAGTGTTAAAACCGTGATGGGGGAGGGGAGAGGCGTCCAACACAACAGACACGAGCAGTACCTGGAGACAGCAGGCAGATGGCCATGAGCAGGACGTGCTCCTCCTCGTGCAGGTTGAGTTTCTTCAGACCAACTTGGAACTTCACCAGTGGCTCCAGCAGCTCCAGGGTGTGACCCGCTGTGGAGGATGACACAAACACACTACTAGCACATTTTTCTCTCGTCAACACAGGGAAACCTATAAGATGGCTTTCTGAAGCTAACTTATAAAATAAAACACACTTAATGCAGCCGACAGCTTCAGAAAAGGAATTCTTACTCCGGCTGGGAATTCACCATTGCGAACAGAGAGCAAAGTATAGTCTGTGTGCTTGTGGCTGCTGAAGTGTATCAATGAAACTACTTCAAGCCGAAAGCTCACAGTAAAGTGCAAGAGACTGTGAAGTAAAGCAGCGGCTGAGTGAGACTTGAAGAAAACAATCACATCCCTGACAGCAACTCTGCTGAATCACTGCTGTATTTGTAGGGAATTATTATTAGTATTACTATTCTATTCCACATTTTCTGTCCTAAAAGTGCTTCGACAGCCTGGTATATGGATTCAGGATCCCTTCCGTTTTGTCAGCATCGCAGCAGCACACCATGGTTGTTTAAAGGTAGAAAAAAAAGTTAAATAAACACTGCATAAGTTGTTTTGGCTTGTTGCTTTCGTTCGGGGAAGTGGTCGCGTCTGCAAAGGGCTCCAAATGCAACACGTAACCACTGGTGCTGCCACCTAGAGGATAAATATAGCAGCACTTTTGCAGCACTCAGCCAGGCCCCATCAGGAGTTCAAAAAACTCAACTCCCTCAGTGTTCGTGAAATTTGCTAAAATTCTATCCATGTAAGGGCAATGATGAAACTATTCAACTGAGGGTAGCTACTGGTGCTCCCTGGACCCGATGATCCTTCAGTTTGTTCTTGTGTGCTTTGTGAAACCAACTTGCAGAGAAAGTGATAAATCATTGTAAGCGGTTGTAATAGTAAGACTATGTTTAATAAACATATGTGAGAAGCACGCCATGCAGCCAGCAGGCATCTTCTGTGACTGTGATGTGCTACTAACCCTTTGTAACGTCATTGATGCAGTACTTGAAGTCGGGCCCCCCGCAGCTCCAGGACATGTCCTCCAGACTGAACGACTGGTTTGAGCGCAGCATGATGATCTCAATGGCACTCGACTTTAACAAAGCAATCTGGTCCTCTGCTGTCAGCTCTCTGGAAAACAAATACAGTTGCACAGAATGAGATGCAAAAATGTTTGTTTCTGTGTATCTCCAGCAACGTACAGAAAACTCCTGGAGGCAAAAATAATCTTCTCCAGTTCATCAACCATCAAAAGGGAATGTCGAGTGATCAGGTCGCAGACTTTAATACTAAACAGGAAAAAAACAACCTACTCCTGACCAGGTTATGTTACACTGCTCGTGCGTTCACCGCTCACTCTGAGTTTACTTTAACTTAACTCAGTGACATTTTAAGGCATAAAAGTTAAGCCAAAGTGAAGGTATTTCAACTTTTAGCTCTGTGAGGCAAATAAACACCGAAAACAATAACACTCAGTGATTTAAGTGTCACAAATTGAGTTTGGGGGGAGGGGGAGGGGAGTGAACTGACCACTTCCTGAAGATAAAATATCTAAATACTGTCCCAGTGTTCTAATGCCAGGCACACACATCACATTGTTCCAGTCCACAATGAGATCCAGTTAACAGATAACTGCTGTTTATGTACCAGAAAGTTCTACTTAACCACCTACTCTCACAAATGAGAGTGCAAGTGTGTTTGCTAGAGAGACCGACCAGCACAGCATGTACGAGTGTGCAGTTAAAGTGACAGTATCACAGATGCAACTTCAAAAGGACCAACAAACTTTTTTGTCTCAAAAGCGTTTATGCAGATTGTATTTGCCATCATTACTGCCGAATTTAAGGAGCTGCTCTGTCTGTTTTTGATTCTTGTCAAACTGAAAATGCTTATTATTCTCAAGCTTAAATACTGTAAAGAAGAAGTGATGTTACAACAAACTACCTCTAGATTTTCGTAAAATGTTCTCTACTCTATTTATACTTGTACAGATAGAGATAGAGATGAGATTTATTTGAACATGAGATCAACAGAAAACAACATGGTCAAACATGTCATGAAAGCAAGAAGAAAAGACAAATAAATAAACAAACAAGATGTAGATCTACATGTACAAAAGGAGTACAAAGAAGCTCTTGCTCGTAGTTCCCTAACCCTGTTATTCATAAACTCTCCTGCACAGTTTCTATGGAAGTTTATGGAAAAGTCCCACAAAAATATTAATTCCTCCAAATGCATATGTATGTACGTATGTGTGTGTGTGTGTGTGTGTATATATATATACATACATATCTATATATCTATATATCTATATATATACATATATATATATATACACAT
>JBAMYA010000022.1:1319614-1332943 GCA_037176975.1 Arrhamphus sclerolepis | reverse complement strand
GAAGTCAGGAAACAAAAGAAGAGAGAGAAGCAGTCATGCAGGGACGCGGGAAAAAAAGAGTTTCTGTGTGGTTTCTGTGTGTGTGTGTGTGTGTGTGTGTGTGTGTGTGTGTGTGTGTGTGTGTGTGTGTGTGTGTGTGTGTGTTACAGCAGCAATGAGCAGCTGCTGATTTGAGCATTAACTCAATAACAGCTGGATGTCTATATTCATGCTTCGACATGAGATGTCATTATTACGCTCTTACTTCAGGTGCAGATAAATAAAGCAAAACTGAATTCTAACGTATGATCTTTACAATGTGACAGCCATAATCTCCTGCACTTGTAAAGATAAAGACACTAACACAAAGTAAATGCTGTGCTTGAATATTGTGTGTGATACTAATGAAACAAGAGAACACATTATGCCACAAACACCTAATGCATTATCCAGTAAAGTGGATTTTTTCACTGTCTGGCACATCGCTGTAACCCACTTTATAGACATGGGAGATGTACTCCACTTGTCACTCCCAGTCACTGTTATTTACAGCTCTGGCAAATAAAAGGAAAAAAGGAAGAAAAAAAAGAGCGCTCATCTTAAATGACTGTCTCCTAAGTCTTTACTGTATTCAAGAGTTTACTTGAATTAAATAACTACTGTTTCAATATTCCATTGCTTTATGTTATTTATTCGGACTATTAGAGTGGACAGTTATTGGGGGATTTTTTTTCTTTTGCTTGGATTGTTATTTGTGCTTCCAATGTAAGAAGATTCAAACCAGTAAAGATTTCGAAGAGCATCAGTCACTACTCCACGCCCAGACCGAAAGATGCTCGAGCCACATGCAAAGTCCAGTACCACGAAGCCTGATTTATGCTTCTGCATAGCAGCTACGCACATAGGCTACGTGCTGCCAGTACGCGATCTCTGGCATTTATACTTCTGCGTTATTGTTTGTGTCACTCTGTAATTACACCGCCAACTACGAGGTGCCAGCGTTGTGGCTACAGTGTTGTGGCTCAGTGTTTTCTTTTGTTAACATCCTGTATGTACCTCAGACGCAGCAACAGAGCAAATACAGTATTGGAGCTGATAAATGTTGAGCATCATTTGTTGTGACAGACATGATGGCAAACTCGTTCTACCCAACTTGAAAACAGCAAAGAAGAAATAGAAGTTTGAATATGGAAGAAAAATATGAAAAATAAAAACAAATCTGCCACTCGCATTTCTGTAGCCTACACCGTAGCCAAGACCATAGCCTACACCGTAGCCTACACCTTATCCTGCACAGTAGCCTACACCTTATCCTGCACAGTAGCCTACACCTTATCCTGCACAGTAGCCTACACCATAGCCTACACCGTAGCCTACACCTTATCCTGCACAGTAGCCTACACCGTAGCCTACACCTTATCCTGCACAGTGGCCTATACCGTAGCCTACACAGTAGCCTACACCCTATCCTGCACAGTAGCCTACACCGTAGCCTACACAGTAGCCTACACCCTATCCTGCACAGTAGCCTACACCATAGCCTATACAGTAATGTTCACACCTACACTTCAGCTATGCTGCAGCTTTGACACAAGAACATGAATCAGCCTTAATCAGTACATCCAACATAATGATTCCCACTAGCACGAAGAGTCAAGCCTCTGCTGTATATTGCCGTGTCTTGCAGTCACTGTATACACAGACTTTTACATGATCTTAAAAAAAAAAAAAAAAACTTATTGTATTTGTCTGACCAATACTTAAAATGTATGAAAATATCTTTGTACAATTAAAATCAAACTAAAAAAAAAATTCACATAGTCAGACTGATACATCCAGATAAGTCTTTTCACATCACATTATCCCCCACATATAAATATGAAACTGGTCTGATGCTTGCTGACGCACTTTGCATGTCCCACGTTCCCACCTGTGTTTTGACCTGAAAGTACTGTCAAATGCCGATGCAGGGAAGAAAAAAAGGCTTAAGCACGCAGGACATATGAAATGTACAGAGCTGTAAGTCTGTCCCGTTTACCTTTTGCCATTCTGCCAGCTGACCCTGAGATATCTGATGCTTTCTTTGTGTTACATTAACTGGAAAAACAGTCGCTGCCTTCCATAATGGAGACTTTTATAAATCCTTAAATACACTGTATTTAGGGATTTAAATAAAATAAATAAAAATAAATATTCCTTAGTCTTAGTAGCTCTGGGCATATTGTGAAACATTTCCATTGAAACAATAATTTAAAAAGCTTTCAATGGCTGGTAATTCTCACACATTTTTCTTCTAAGTAACCATGACAAGGAGAAAGTTGTTTACATGTGGAAGCAGCTGACAGAGCTTTTTAAAGCCTGAGTAATGCCAAGATCCAGTTGGAAGTTGAGCACGAGCAAAACGGAGAGCGTATCCCATTACCTTAATCTGTTATTCTTATAAGTCAGACATTTCTCAATAAACTATTATTAAGCACAAAATGAAGTCATTCAGAAAAACAACAGCTCATTCAGATTTTTTTTTCCTCTTGATGTACAGCATCCAGTTTCGTTATTTGACTTTCTGGAACAGTAGCACTCAAACTGACTGAGATCAAATGTTCAGCTGCCTTTTGGTGGAAACCCAAACCCTTACCAGGAAAGATAAGCAGTGCGATATAAAGCAAAGAATGTGACACCTACCCTAACACGGCTCCACTGGCGGCCTTCCCTGACTTTTTATTGCGATGAGAGAGATTCTTTTTTTTTCATCCAGGAAGTTACAGGCAACAAAACACCAACAAAACGACATAGCCCCCCTGGATGAGGTACAATTAAAATTAAAAGTAGGAAAATGAAAATATTCAGACATAAGATATCTCTAAGATGGAAGGGGAGAATGGAGAAAAAAAGAAATTAAAACATGGTAAAAGGACTGGCGAAATGAGGACCGAAAGAAAGAGGAAACTGGGAAGAAAAAGAAAACAAAACCCTGAACTCAACAGGAACTTTGGAAGAAATAGCTTTGGACGTCCAACATAACGCCAGCGAATGCAGCACAACATTGTAAGATGTCGTTCAATCATGCAAATGTGATATAAGGTTATAAATGTTCAGTGCAGCAGTAGCACATAATTCAGCACCGTTTTGCAGGAATTTAATATTATAAAGCAAGTTAGTCATCAACAAAGAGCCTTAATTCAGATGCTTGGCTACAGAGGAAGGTCTTCAAAGGACTTAATAGGTGTAGTGTAGCGCTTTGACAGAATTAAAATGCTTTCATAAAAGACTTGAAGGAAATTCCAGTTTATAGTAAGTTGTTTTGGTCAATACTAGAGAAAGAAGTGCCATCGTCAAAACAATCTGATGTACAGTTTGAACCAACATGTGGTGTTACATCAGACATTCAAAGCTCAAAAGTCTCATTTGAAAATACCTCTATTTTCCTAAAATGCTGTTGGTAAATTCCCACCAAGTACTGCGAAAGTACTGCTATTTTTATCCGCTAGGTGGCAGCACCAGTGGTGACCGGTTATATTTGGGTATTTTTGCAGACACGACCACTTCGGCTTCAACAAGCCAAAACAAGCAATATACAAATCAACTCCTTCATGGCTGATGTTATGAAGGCAAAGTGAAAGAATGGAAAGGAAAAGAAAAATCGAACATCTACTGTTTGTTGACGTCAAAGACGAAAAGGCCTATGATGTAATCACTGTACTCAATATTTGTTCCATAGTAACAAAAAGCTGATGTATTGTACATGTGATAAATTTACCTATACTTGAAGATTTTGTTATCTCAAATATTTTAGATATCTTAAATCTGGCTAAAGCACTATAATTTAAAAATTTATAGTCTGCTAAAGTCAGTATAAGGAAAGTTCTAAGGATCAGAAAGTTCTGTTTCCCCAAGTCACCTGTGAAGGCATGTGACATAATTGATAAGCTGGATGCCAAGTTAAAAGCTAAGGATGACCACCACATGACAATGGAATGCGAGATGGTGGCCAACTTTTAGAGTGGAGAATTTATCCAAATCTGAAGTATCTAAATCCTGAGGAAGTTGTTGCATACAATGAAGACATATTTAAAGGCAGCCAAGGCAAAATATTAAAAAAGAAAATCAGATGAAACTGCCTTCTCCACACTTTCTTTCTTTTATTATGACATCTGTCCAAGATGCACATATTCATACTTGTGTTTATTTTATTATTAATATTCTTTCTTGGAACTAATGTGTGAAATTGGTTAATTACATTTGGATTACCATATTAACGGCCTTGGCCTGGAATTGTCTACAACCTATCTTTCTAAAAAGATGAGGTTTGACCAGTGGGAAGGTGGAATAGTCTAAATGCTATGTTTGCAAACTTTATTTGCTCAGTATGTTTTATTTCTGGATAAGCATGACAGCGCTGGAGAAATTCAAACTGCCTTCAGGCTGCCTTTAAATGTTAAAGTAAACGTTTCTTGACTTGGAAACACTATTACTTAGCAACTCACTAATTTATTCCAACTTAACTTTGTTTCTAACATCTAAAAATTTCCACACCAGGAAACACAAGATGCTCACCGGGTGATTTTTAGCTTGATCAGCTATGTCCAGTAACTGTTACATTAGATTTGGGCTGATTGATTGATTGATTGATTGATTGAATGATTGATTGATTTTACTGGTAATTACAGCGTTGGGCAAGTTCAACCAACATGCCTTAATAGACAGTCATTTTTACTGTCTCTGAATTGTAATGTGTTACATTACTTTTGTGTTACTTTTGAGTTAAAATAACTACATAAACATGACCAGTCTTACATAGAAATGTAATTTGCTCTGGGTCATTGAACATGCAGAAGGGGGCGCTGTAGCAGTGTTATGCTCATAACCGATGGGTGTCCAATGAAGGGCAGGGGGAGCTGGGAATGACCATTAGTGGCGTTTGCTTCTGGGTTCATCAGGCCCTTCTATCAATCTCACGTAGCCTAGAAATCTAGCTAGCTTTGGGATGAATAAGAACATCTTTACGGCCAGGTTGGGAAAGACATTTACCTGTTTTAACTTTTCTAACTGAACCACTGTATTCCAGGAGCAAATAACTTTTTTACTCATCGAATTTATTTTTCACTTTTATGGCTGCTATAATACCAATTTTGTAGAATTCAATGTTTTAAGCTTAGATAATGCATCGTTCAAGCCAAAAATATACAATATAACATGCATTACACTCAAAAATTCAAAATTAGCATTTGCCAAAACTGGAATTTGCAAGTACACCAGTCATGGCAATTCTATAAAGAATTGTTGCATGTCTATATAGATGGCAATAAGCTTAAGGAATTCACTTGATTTAAAGGTAGAAAAAATTGAGCCAACTCGAAAAAGCAGAAGCCTCCTTGCATTTTCACCATCTCTTTCCTTTCACTAAGTTGGAAATAAAAGCCTTTTTTTTCTTCTCTCCCAAACATGCATGTCTAAGTAAAGAAGGGGTAGCAGTCCAAAACTAACATATTAGCTCAGTGAAGTGTTTAATGTGGCCAGACAACACTCTGGGGGAACTTTCTCCCACTTAACGTTCCTCGTAGCATCCAAGACAAATTAATCAGAAAATTGTTTCCTTTCAATAACAGCAAATAGTTATTGGAAATATTTTTCCATTAAATGATGTGTTTGGCATACTTGAAATTTCTGAAACTGTATTCCTGTTGCTTCTAAGGTTGATGCACTAAAGTGTACACTATGCTGTACATGCAAACTTTTAAATGACATTAAATAATCTCAATTTGTTGCTAAATTTTGTTTCCAATTATTGAGAAATTTGTTCCTACAAGTGTGGTTGTTGGATATGCAATCCTATTGCATACATGAAGACCATAATAAGGTCAACATTATGAAACTGTAATTATTCATCATGGTTTTTAATGATTTCAAGATGGTCTAATTGCTGGGAATCAGAGCAGAATCTAAGTTTTGGACAAAGTTGGAGCCTGCAGGCCTTACAAAATATTCTACATTCTTGAATTTGTCACCATTACTTCTTATCCCCTTGAACTGAAACATGTGAAAAAACAGATGTTGGCGGAACTGCATCAAAGCAACCCGTTTACTTGTGTAACTAGCAGTATGGGGATGTTTTCTACACATCCTTAGTGCGTTGCTGCATTGAAGCAACGCACTAAGGATGTGTCAGGAAAAAAAAAAAAAAATGCTGCTAGCATATACGGGAAGATGAGTATTTGTGGTGTTGGCCAGCTAGCTGCTGGTAACTATGTTCTCTGGAAAAGTAGCAAGTGAGCTGAACAATGAAAGGAAAAGAGAGGAGAGCCGGCTCTAACTCAATGGGAACTGGTTCTTCTGATTCGCTATGTCGATTACATTTAAAAGCATCAGCTCGAGTCAGTTCGTTTGTGAAAGACACACCACTGCTGTCCACAGACATACAAATGCAGTCATACGAGATTCACCTACTATCTCTGGCGCCTCCTACCAAACTTTATTTCTGACATGTGTCTCTGTGCAACCATGAACTTGATCATAAAAAATAGCATGCTTGAATACTGTGATTACTAATTTGATTCGCACTGGCTGCCTCGCCACAACTTGATTGGCTAACTCATGCGTTGATGCATCAAAAGTTAATCATTTCTCAACACACCAACGCAACCCACAGTTTATTTTGACGCTTGATGTCACTCCATTCAACGTCTATGGAGACGGACACATACGACAGACACAGCGCTGTTGTGTGGCCATTTTTCAAAACCGTGTTCTGTTGCCAACTACTGGTACATTCTGATTTTGCCAAAATGTAGTACAAGGTATCCAAACAACTGAACAGTGTACAGTATCCCAATTTCATAATAATATGCAGTGACAGAAAAGGCTAATCTAAGTATGCGAAAAGTACCTGGTGTGCAACTGAGCAGTCTACAATACAAACCTTATCTCATAATTTATCAGTTTGAGATTCTTCCACATCATTATTGCTTTTACATGGCATATTTTATACTAGTGACTACCACCTTATGCTGTAGTGTGCTATAAATGCTGTATATTCTACTATATACACTTTCAAAGACAGCCTGCATGCAGACTCAATATTAAATTAAATACAAATAAAGGTTTCACTTTCGTTTGGACAATGGACAACGAAACAGGCATTCTCCCCACTGGAACTGCATGTTGTAACGCACCAAAAGAGTGCTCAAAACTGCATGAGCACAGTCCATACATGCAAGACTGAACAAGTTAGTAATCTGTGCAAGACTGACGAGGACTGAGCAACACAACAGCGTGAGATGGAAAGTAATTTGTATTCCAGTGAAAAAAATCTTCCTTTCTAGGAATAAATACGACAAGGAGTTTATAATTTTTCCAACCTGTCATCACTCAATTTAAAATGTGAGAGCTGAGGTCACTGGAAAGCATTCATCCTTTTTAACAGTGAAAATGAACTGAAGCATGACAGCAGAGGACTTTTATAGCAGCATGTTCATCAGCACTGAATTTTGTTGGGGGAAAAAACCAACATCAAGACAGACACCTTAATTTAAAACCAAACTCATGTCCATCCCCAGAATCAAGCTAGTAGTAGTCACTTTTATTTTTAACTTTTGTTGCCCAATACAATTATTATTTATTTTCCGTTGGAAACATAGACAGCAAACTATGTACTCACATAACATAAAAACAAAGTGAAAAATAATAGCGGTGGTCACACAGAGACGCATGTTTCAGAAATAAAATTTGGGAGGGAGTGGGTGAGTGGGTGAATGTGGTATGACTGTGTTTGTGTGTCTGTGGAGCAGTGATGAGTGCAGGTAAACAAGCCCAATTCAACAGGTGTTTTTGAATTTAGCCGCTGCTGATAGCCGCTGCTATATTGACGCGATGTAGCGGCTATCAGCCGGCTAGAGCCAACTACCGTGGAGTGACAATCAGGTCTCCTTTCATTCAGCTCACTGGTTACTTTCCCATAGAACATAGCTCTAGCCAATAAAATGGTTGGAGGCGGTTCTATAGCAGCTCGTATCCGTCCATGATCAGACCTCACATTATAGGAAAATGGAGGAGAAAATTGTAGTAGCGGTGTTTTTGCTGTCACAGAGACACAAGTTTCAGAAAGGAAGTGGGTGAATCTGGTATGACTGTGTTTGTGTGGAAATACGACAAAGCCTACATAGCATAAATGCAAATGTCATGCCTTCTGATAAGCTAAAATATAAGCAATACTGATATTTTGAGACAAAAAAACAAATGTTAAAAAGTTATATACCTTTTTAAAAGGAATAAGCTGATGAAGCTGACAAGTGACCAGTGTTTACAGTTTAAAGGTTTTGAATGTTCCTGTGTTAAGTCTATAAAAATGCACATCCCAATGAATCATTTGTACTTTTTTCTTCTTGAGACCAGGCAGTCTTGTTTAAATGTAATAAACTGAGTTAAAAAACTGAACTTGAAAAGTTGTTGCAGATGTTATATCAGCTCATTTTATTCATCTATTTTGATAATCAGCTGACTGTACTCAGAATGCTGGTGCCAGGAACTCATACAGTGATTTGTACAGATAAGTTATAATATTATCAGGTTCTCAATAATATTTCAATGTGGGAAGGGGGGCTGAAAAGACAGAAAATAATTGAGAACCACTGCTCTAAGGTATGCACTGACAGCAAAATGAAATATGTTAATATGTATACTTACAGCTGTGAATAATTTCCCTTCCCTTGAATTTAACTGAAATAAAAAAAATGAACAAATATGAAGCAATTGCCCTCAATTTTAAATGAACTGAATTGCTCTTTAACAGGGAATTCTTTTTCTTTTCTTTTTTCCCCCAAGTTTTGGAATTTGTTTTGTATCAGGACTTAGAAAGGGATCCTTTAATGTTCTGCTCTTGACTTGAACTTGAAAACCAACTCTTTTCTTTTATAAGCTGAAAGCTTAGCGCTTGGTATTGTGTGCATGGAGCCCGTATGTGCAAGAACCAGCCAAAAGTACAAGATAAGCCCACCCGGTATGCAAGTGTAGCTCATAGCTCCCTTCATCCTCTCTGATGGCAGAAAGGTAAATTCTTCCTTGTATTATTTCCACGTGTCAAAGGGAGCAGGCAGTGATCTGAGGAGAAAGAAAACAACAGAAATGACCACACTCCCCCATGATCACGATGAGAAACACTCAAATTTGCCCCACTACTGTGCCACAAAAAGTAAAAAGCAAATAGTAAAAATTAAATAAAAGAAAAAATCTGGTAATCTCCAAAGAGGCAGGATTTCTTTTTCTTTTCTTATTGAGACTTTGATCCCCCCCCCCGGTACACGGATGGCTCGTGTACAGCTGCCAGCAGCTTTGTTGTACGGGCAACAACAATTATAATGTCAACATTAAGCCAAGTAACAATTTAACTTCCACCACAGTGGTGTTTGAGGACTCCTCCCAGTTTGTCTAGACTGCCAAGTATGCAGGTGAAAATCAAAACCACACCTCCAAAAGCCACCAAAGTTCACGTTTAAAGTTCACTGGAATCTGAAGTGTGTCTGAGAATGGTCCCAAACAGTATACAAAATATTCCCTTCTAAAAGAAAAAGAAATAGATAAGCTATAATTGATTTAAAATGCTATCAGATAAAAGAGCAAACAGGTTTGAGGGTTAAGGTTACAACATCATAAGTGAAGGATCTTCAGTCTGTGTTTGGACACAGACTCCTTCACATTCCCTGATGTGGCTTGGCAAGCTTTTAAAAGAAGAGGAGCTCGGAAGGAAAAGAGCCTCGCACTCAGTTTTGAAGGGCCTCTCACTGACGGAGAAGAGCCAGATTTTTTTCAAGATGACACCAGCTGCTCTGCCTCAAAATTTCACTTCAAGCTGTTATTACCATCAAGAAATTATTATAGCTGTTGTTTGTCATGAGTGCTGCAGTTTTAATGGGATGGAAGGCATGCCATTTTCAAGGGAAAGTTTATCGTCAAATCTGTGAAAGTAACAGAAGACAGCAGCTTTGTGTCTGGATAAGTAAGTGTCAAGTGTCACTCAGACTTCCCACAACAACTTTGTAATGCCTCTAATCCAAGCAAGATAATATACAAGCGCACTCCCACATGCATGATCCCTTTGGGAAGCGAGGATCAACCAGCACTGAGGATTTATTAATTCTAAATTAGGATGATGAAAAAATAAATTTTACACATTCCTTCAAACTGACCAAGTACTGTTATTTGATTTTGTAGTGATTTCATTTATTACCATCACTTATGTTATTTTTTCCATTTGTATTTATTGTCGATATCTAAAAAAAAATCCCATCTATGGTTACAAATTTCAACTGATTTGGCAGCAAATATTTTTTTCTTTTTCGTAATCAACATGCCACTTTTATATTTTCCCACTACTGATTGGTTGTAACCATTTCCCACCTTGGTTATTGTTAGGAGATGGTACGGTATGAGCGTGAAAGCAAAGAAATTAGTGAGATTTATGTGAGTTTTATACACTCTTCCAGCAGTGAAAGATAATCAGGACTGGTTTATTCACAAACAACCTCTTGGCATTGCTGTCATCAACCTAATTGAACCTCCAAATGTGATGCAAATTCATAAATGCAAAACAATCCTTTCACACCCAGTGTCCTGGTGTGTTCACCTTGGAGCTTGCATGAAGAGAGAGTGCTTCATGGACCACCATGAGACAGGTTTTACAACAACAGCAACCCTCACACCAGGTGTAAACTTATCCTGAATGAGGTAAAAGTGGCTGTTGCACCACCTGCATCACCTGCTTTGTTTCTCTGATTGCTCATACAGCTATCCAATGGCGTTCAGAGCCAGTTTCTACCTACTTGAAGAGGTACAACCAAACTCACGTTCTGGACTGGCCTGCCTAGTCTCCAGACTTATTTGGACCAACTAAAAACATCAAAAATGCTGTTTCACGGGTGACTCCATGAACACAGATGTGAAGCAGTTCTCTGAAACAGCTGTTATATAACAACATATTGGTTCACCAACTCAGTTTAAACAGTAAACATTTGAGCTTTGAAAGAAAAATGCAGATACAGCTATTTTATTATTTTTGAACAGCCCCATATTCCTTTTCTTTGCTTTCTGTAAAATAACAGTAACACATTTAAAAAACATTTCAAAATATTTTTTGAGACAATTCAATCAAAGGTTGTTGTTATTCCATTTGTAACTGTATGGATCACAGTTTCCATTCTAGATATTTAACAGATGCCTCAATCAAGGCACCAGCAGTGCAATCAAACTATAAAGAAAGAAATCTCAAATAGTTTTATGTGTTTGAGTCAGTTCTTTGTATTTATTGGTGACTGTTAGTCTAAATTGCAAACATTATGTGCACAAAATAGGAAGGAAAAAAAAGCTAAAAGCAAGAAGACCCACAAAACAAACAACTGCAGTTGAGGCCTGGCAAAGCGACACATATGAGTAAACCATCGTTTGATGTATATGAGCTCAAGACTTCAGTCAGTCATTACCTCAAAATAAAACGACATTTTATTTATGGTCACTCAAATTAGTTTAATTAAATTTGAGGCCTTGAAGAAGAGGGCTTCTAGTTCCAACTTGGATACGAATACCATCATATTAAGACTGCATATGGTAAACTCATGTCACTTATATAACAGCAACCTGGATACATTTGTGGACTTAACTATAACAAATATGAAAAATGAAAATTCATTTGCAAAGTATCCTGCTAGGTAGCCTGAGTGGTCAAGTACTCTTGAAAATCTTTTTTTTTTTTTTTTTTTTTTTTTTGGGGGGGGCACTTTACACAATAACACATGCAGGAGCATCCAATAGATCCAATAGCAACAATTCAAAACAACTGAGATGGCAGAGTGACCACATGAAGGTCCAGACATTCACAAAGAATTATGGCATTCGCAGTGTAGCAGCGTGTGCCGAGGTGTGGATTCGAGTCACGTGTCAGGACACGTCAGTCAGACTTCAGTTGTTCATTTAATGATTTTAAACATGACTTGAAATGTAAAATAAAAAACTTGTAGCTTGATGTTTACTTTTAGACCAGTGGCTCGTGACTTCAATTGGAAAAAGCGCAAAACATAAAATATGCAAAAAGTCTCTCAGTCTGTCTCTGCTCACTGCAGCCAATCAAAATGAACGAGAATGAGACTTTGTTCTTTCAAACAAAAGCAGCACTTTGCAAATATGTTCCAAAACATAATTTCATTTTGGTAAAAAAAAAAAAACAACAGGAAGTAATTAACAAAAATGTACAGACTGACAACTGAAGCTGCACAAAGAAAGATAGGTGGTACCCTCGTACCGTGCTGTCTATCATTTACATTTAACATATTATTGCAACTTTGTTGAAAGGACTTGAAATAATTTGAAATATATTTTTTCTGATGTGGGCCTTCAGTTGAAACTAGACTGTCTTGCCTTGAGACTTGACTCGGGTTAAGGACAACTTGAAACTTACTTGAGACTTGGAAAACAATGACTTGGTCTCAGTTCTGGTAGCAAGTGCTCCAAGTCAAGTGGCAAAGTTCAAAACAAGCGTGTCCAGGCATGTTCTGCCTTTCTGACCACTGTAGTTTAAAACCTGTTTTTCTGTGTTTTTTCTTTGATTGCTTTTTGCTGCATCTTCACCTTGCTTTAGCCTAAACATTCAGACCAACTGTCAACATCCCCTGACAGACTGATGTGATCTCCTGCACAGACTTTACTAATATTTACTGTTGATATCCAAGGTGAGATGCATCCTTTTTCTTCTTCTTCTTTATTACTTTGAGGTTCTTTCATATGCTTGAGGCACTGTCGAGCAGCTATAACTTACAGAGTACACATTCATCACGACGGCTTTGAACATACAGATATCAGATGACTGTGCATCCTGATCTCATGCTTAGCGGTTGCTCAGTATTTTTTTTTTTTGTTCTATGTATGAGTGAGAGAAAGGTTACACTGGGACAAGTACATGGAAAAGTTCCAACTTCGACCACATTCCACACGATTATAAAATTACACAAAATGTGAAAACAGAAAAGGGACGCTTTTTTCCACCCACTACCTGGCATCCACTTATGAGTGAAAATAACAGGGCTTGGTGGAAAACAACAGTATCTGACAGAGAAAATGACTCATCTTTTGGTTCATCCCTCCATCTCTCCATCTCTTCCTGCTTTCCTCTGATCAGTAACCAGTTCCAGCACAACCCGTTCAGAAAAACAGAGCTGAACTTGAACGAGAACATAGACACCAATAATTTCTACAACACCATCGACCTCAGTTCCCAGAATTGCGGCAGCAGACAAACAAAATCTATCTATCTATCTATCTATCTATCTATCTATCTATCTATCTATCTATCTATCTATCTATCTATCTATC
>JBAMYA010000022.1:1306639-1319514 GCA_037176975.1 Arrhamphus sclerolepis | reverse complement strand
ACCTTTTTTATATATATATATATATATATATATATATATATACACATATATATATATATATATATATATATGTGTGTGTAAAAATAAAGACCCAGTAACAGACCAAAAATAATCATGTCTAGATTATTAAATAAATATATATATATATGTTTTAAAAGAAGTTGAATTTTCTTTATATTATTTCATATGTTTGTCTTTATGGAGTTAAAATTATTTTTCTTGCATATGGGCCCAGCTCCCTTATACCTTAAATAACTAATTTTCCCATATTACGCCACCGCAGCACCTCACTCTCAAGCTCATTTGTGGTTCCTTGAGTTTCCAAAGTAGAACGGGAGGCAGTTCTGTTATCAGGCTCCTCTGCTGTGGAACCAGCTCCCAGTTAGGTCTGTAATATACTTGCAACGCAAAGGCATCATGGCTGACACGCGTATCCTGGGTGCATTTGGCACATTGGTTGCACACATCCTCCAAAAAATAAGCAACACCATAGGTGAGATGCAATAACCACTTGAACACTGGAGATGCTAGTATAGGTCAGAGCAACAGCTGGCCACAAGTGAACTGTCACAAAGTTCTGCAGAGATGGCATTTATATCCAACCGCTAGCTGTGGTGTTGGTTGTGTTGAAGTAGTTCAGCAGCCTGACGCAAATCACCAAATGTTGCAAAGGACATACGAAAAATACTGTTGATTATTCTCGTCATTTTCCCATACGGGTACAACAAGACACTGATTTAACAAACCACCTCCAATGACACTGCTGTCATTGCTTTTTTCTGTCTGTGACCACAACAAAAACGAAACAATAACATCTTCTGTCTTGCTTCTATTGTATTATATTGAATTTAACTGAACTGTATTGAGCTTTTTTTGTATAAAGTGTCTTGACATGAATTGGTCCTATACAAATTAAAATGAACTGAAATTGAATTATGATGCTGCACTCCTAAATTCATTTTGATGTTGGGTCCTACCATGATGATTTTGGGTCTTGCCATGTTGATTTTCAGTCCTTCCGTGATGATTTTGGGTGCTACTGTGGTGATGTTGGATCTTACTGTGATGATTATGGGTCCTAGCATGGTGATTCTGGATCCTACTATGATGGGCAGCACACTAGTGCAGAGATTAGAACTTCACAACAAGAAGGTTCAGTTGGATCTACGTTCAGTTCTTCTGTCTGTGTGGAGTTTGCTTGTTCTCCTTGTCTCTGTGTGGGTTTTCCCTGAGTACTCTGGTTTCCTCCTACCCCAAAGACATGCTGTTTAGGCTAATTAGAAGCACAAAATTCTGTATAGGTGTAATTTACATAAAGTATAGTGTATTTTGATTTATGGGAGCACTTATAGGAATAATAGGAGTAATTCTAAGTATGAGTAATTTGGTCCATTACATAGGTTGATGTAGTTGACGTGTGTGTGATCGTGAGAGAGAGCTGTTTGTAAAAGTGCCTTGAGTGGTCCCAGGACTGAAAAGGTGCTGTAAAAGGGCATTGTTGTTGTATTATCATATGACAGAATACTATATTGTGTGGTATATCAGGCTACAACATAATTAGATACAACTTAAATTAAACCA
This sequence comes from Arrhamphus sclerolepis, assembly GCA_037176975.1. Taxonomy (NCBI): domain Eukaryota; kingdom Metazoa; phylum Chordata; class Actinopteri; order Beloniformes; family Hemiramphidae; genus Arrhamphus; species Arrhamphus sclerolepis. The sequence continues at coordinate 1,317,933 of JBAMYA010000022.1, read as the reverse complement.
ACTCAATAATCTCTTTTTTTCAGTTATTTTTGATTTGCAGATAGCATGTTCTTTTCGTACTGTTATTAAGTGGAGCCACACAAAACTAAAAGTACCTGAATGACTACATACTTCCCATGAGAAAAGAAGGCTTTGTGAGAAAAATGTTTTCTGTATTTTCTCCTTCTTGTTTATGCCCTCTCCTTGTTCAGTGCAGGAATGCTGTCAGGGCTCTGTGATTTGACTTTCGTCAGGCTCCTCCACCTGCCGTAATCATTAGTGTGGTAGTCATCTTAGACTGGGGGCCAATGCGGTAGTGCAGCGGTTAACGCTATTCTCTCACAGCTGGAAGCGTCCCCAGTTTTGGTCCCTGTCTTTGCGTGTCCTCCCCCCTGCCTGTATGGGACTTCTCAGGGTTCTCCTGCTCCCTCCCACAGTCCAAAAGCATGACTGGTGGGTTGATTGATGATCCTAAATTGTCTGTAGGAGTGAACGCATGGTTGTTTTGTCTCTGCGCGGCCCCCGTCCAGGGTGTACCCAGACTCTTGCCCAATGACAGCTGGGATAGGCCCCAGTCTAGCCCCAACATGACCCCAGAGAGGAGGAGATGGGTGTTGAAAATAGATGGATGTTAATTCTGGCCAAAAGTTAATATCAAACACGGGTGTCTTTGGAGAAATATTGGCTGGTATTACACTGCAGATGTGTCTTTAAGAAAGAAAAAGAATGTGTTTACCTCATGTACGTGTGTGTGCGCGTATGTGATTGCTTGATGTTTTTCCGTGCAGCCTGCCTGTGTGTGCATGTGCAGGAATCTAGGCCATCCCTAGTGGCTTTGTGTCTGAGAGGAAGATCAGTCTATACGAGGGGCAGCAAGGCACGTGGGCGTGTTCCTGGTGGGGGCAAACGCTCGGGGGACTTCATCTTCCCCTCTGGTTGTGAGTGCATGTGTGTATGAGACAGACAGAGAGCTCATATTGTATGAGATGGCTGAGGTTTCCACAGTGCAAACACACCACTTTGCAACAGGAACAGTTGAAAGTCTGACTGCACACAAACACACTTTCTGTGCAGCTCCCTCCTCTTCGCGAGCTTCCTTCCGAGAACTCGGGATCTCTCCGTCTCGTTTCGAACGCCCCCACCTCCACATACGCAGCACTTTCTCTCACACTCTCAGGGTGAGTCTAGGAAACAGCTGGAAAAGCAAATAGGCGCAAGCGAGCCGAGTCCCGGCCCGCTGGCTCTCATACATGACTTGAGTTTACTTGGATGAATGCAGTCCTCACACAGATTTTTCAGCTGCATACAAAAAAGCTCAAGGAGCAGCGATATTGCACAAACCTAAAGGAATGCTGCAGCCTTTGGCAAACACACCGTTTTGATCAGCTTCACAGTGTGAGGCCAGAAGATAGGTTGCTGTGTCATCTGCATGCACCACAATTTTCCAGGGGACATTTTGGCTGCACAGAGGTTCAGACGGTCTGAAGAATGAAAACAGGCCTTTCTCCTGTCTTTATTTTGAGGCTTTCATGTTCCTTCTCATGCACTTCAGTGAAGCTGTCAGTCTCATTTGTGGAGGGAAAGCAATCATCCACCACTCAGAACATCAGTTGGTTCCTCCAGCCTACATGTGAAGGTGTGTTTCAGAGCGATAGTGATCCTCACTTTGCTCCCGGTGCACTCATGGAGTGTGCATAAAAATTGCTCTGTGTATTGAATAAAGAAGCAGTTGGATGAATGTGGCTCGCAGTGTACTGCACTTTTAGTGGTCAACAAGGCCCAAAAAGCGCAGTAAAAATGAAGACCATTCACCGTTCCAGCATCAATAAACTTGACCAATGTTTTAAAAAAAAATAGTGCATTCTTTCCACTCAGACACGAGTGAAAGCTGAGCAGAACATGTAATATAGTCTCCCTCCACAAGCCCTGCTTCGTTACTGGAGTCACTCTGATTCATGTCCTCTACACGGTCTAATATCATGAGAAGTGTTTAATTATTCCAGTGAAAAACAAACAAAGTCAGTTTGTTTTCACACCCAGAATTCAGTAAATGAATCACTAAAATGCATTTAGGGGTTTTCTTTCAAAGTTTGCTGTTCAGAGAAGCGTCTGATGCTGTGAACCATGACTCACAAGGAGAAGATCTCTAATGACCAATGATCCAGAGTAGCTGATCTGCATGAAGCTGACTGGAAGACGACAAAGAAGAAATAGTGTCGGGAAATTAATGAGGAAGAAGAACAAATCTACCAATCACATTTCTTGCAGTCTGCGTCACCGCGCCGCAACACATATTTACATTTAGAGAAAAGTGCACCCTAACCCTACACTACAGGTCTCACATCTGTGGCGTAGCTACAGCGTAGTTTCGACACAGAAGCATAAATCAGCCTTAAAGGTGTAAACTGATACGAAATCATCTCAAAGTGTTTAGCCAAGCATCACGGTTCAGGGCATGAACCACTGTAACCGGCTAGTTTCTCCTGTCAGGAGTCTGCTATGTTATACTGAAGTCACAGAGCGTCTGCTGCAGAGACCCACCAGAGGAAACCACTGCTCTTCAAAAAAACACACTCATGTACGCCTGAAGTTTGTGATGGGGACCTTTAGCAATCCACATTGCTATTGGGACTGATGAGGCAAAAGTTCATGTTTTTGGAAGAGTACTGCAAAAATGGCACAAATTAACAAGAAAACATCAAAACATCTCTGTAAATGCCAAATGGCATTTATACCCATTTGATTCATCTTTTTTTTTTTAATTTGTTTTTCAATACATAATTGTTCAGTCACATTTCAGATGCTTTTATAAAACACTTGTTTAAGAGTTTAAGAGAGTAAGATGAGATTTAATCAGTCTCCACTTAGTCATATGTATATTGAGGGTAATGAAAATAGTTTAACCCCTGACCTCCCCACTGCACCCCTCCTGCTCCTGAAATAGACCTATAAACAAGGTGGAATATTTGGAATAAACCTGCAGAGGGGATGCAGGCGAGTATAAAACACAGGACGCCAAGGGTCAAAGCATTTGCTTGAGCACGTCGTGTTTTTTGATTACTGTGACTTAGTGGAAACACAGATCACATTTTATAGCAAATAAATCCAGAAAACTGGTTAATTCCACTGGGTTCGCATGCTTTTTCTCAACTTTGTAGATTTCCCTTCTTTAGGCGAGATTGCAGAGATCTTTCTTAATGTAATGTCTTTGTAACGTCTGCCAGGACACACCAAAGACCAACAGTGTTCCCCCTTTTCTAAGTTTAGGTGAAAGACCTTGAATAGTCAGCATGCCCTCTCCCTTTTTTTAGCTCTGCTGCATAAACAACCATGCCACATAAACAACCAAGTCCACAAACGCTGGGACGCTGTGTGAAGTATCAGGAAAAAAATTGGATGATTTACTCGTCATTCAAACTCGGTGTTTAATATAGCCAAACCAAAGCATCTTTTGGCTCTCTGTGAAAGGGAACTCATGAAAAGATCTGGAGGATCTGTGCATGCAAAGCCTGAAAACCCTCATGGCCGTGAGGCTGCACTGCATTGGATGTTCTCCAGTGGAAATCACTGCACCGGAGTCCCGAAAACGTCTGAAAAACATCAGTGGACACAGTTCAGACGGGCCCTGTAGTCAAGCTCAGCTAACATCAGCCGATGATCAGAGAATTAGTAACCATCACACAGCATGAGGGCTGCGTTGGGCTCAATTTGAAATTTTCTCTTTAAATCTATGTCTGAAAACACAGCAGCAAGTGCTCTCCTCCTCAGAGTTTGTGAACACATGATAGGATACTAATCAGAAGTAAACTATCCTTTATCACATTTTTTGAAAGTCTTGCAAGCACCACATAGATTTTCTTTTTTTCTGAAGGAAAACAACAAATCTGTTGTCGTACTTTACTCTCTAAAGCACATGTGTCAAACTCAAGGCCCGTGGGCCAAATCTGACTCCCCGTTTCATGTTATCTGGCCTGCGAGAGCGTGCGAAGACAATCATAAACTTGTAAACAAATGATGTAGGCAACAGAATGTCTGCCATGACAGCCTTGTTCATCTCCTTTTGTCTCTTGAGGCTCCTGTTTGCTCATTAGTTCACACACCTGTTCTTTATCCCCCCCATGAGCTCCAGTCTTTGATCTACACCACACAGGTCAAACTCAAGGCCCATGGGCCAAATCCGGCCCACCACTTCATGTTATTTGTGCAAAGACAATCATATTCTTCTAACTAGAACGTTTCTGAGGAAAATTCAATGCGACCGCCCGCTTGATTCGTTACTGACATCAAAAAGAAGAATAACTGATGTGGAGAACAGCTGGTTTATGGCAAAAAGTCACGATTCAGCAAAAATTTGCAAAAGATTTTAAAGAACCTGCTAATTTTTGTCAAAACTAATGATTTTTGTAAAATTTACTTTTTATTAATAAAAATGTGTGATTTTGGGACAAAAAGAATTGCAATTTTACAACTTGTAATTTTCAAAAAAAAAAGTCAATATCTTCCAAAAGAATAATTGTAGCTTTAAGTCCATGTGACTATGATTTTTGATTGTACGATTAAAAGTCTTGGTCATTTTAAAAAAAGAGAAAGAGACCAGTTCTTTAAAAAAAATTGCAATTTTACAATAAAATTTGTTGTAAAAAAATTCTTGTTTGAATAAAACAATTGAATTGTGATTTTACAAGAAAAAAAAGATTTTGATACAAAAGTCGATAAAATGTGCAATTTTTGTGATTTGTGAAAGCTAATATTTTAATGAAAACCTTTTCTTTTTTCAGAGTCAGTTTCTTTAAATTTGTGATTATACTAGAAAAATGTGGAAGCCTCAATTTCGAAAAAAAAAAAAGAAAGTCGTGAAGTTTGTGAATTCTGAGTTTTTTTAACAACAGAAATGAGCGGGAAATCTGACAGCATAGCTGGCTGAGAAAGTAAAGAATAACCAGGTCTTTCAGGGTAACCATGGCGATGAGGTGGCCCAGGGATGAAACAGGGTTGGACACCCCTGCTCTAAAGGGAGTTAGCGGTTGTGTACGGCATTTTTCGTTGTATTTCTCCTCACATCTATGAAGTTTCACAAAATATGTTTCTGTGAGAGGAGACATGTCATGCCCTTTTTTCCCACAATGTTTACTGCCATCCTAATGGAATGACTATGACGTTTTTGGGTCAAAATACCAGGTTTGGTGGTAGAGGCGAGAGGCTTGACAATTATAGGCCTCCTCCAATCCAAACCCTGCAAATCTGACTCAGATTTTTCAATGAAAGGGTTTTGCCATGTGGGCGTTTTTGATTTAGGAGTAATTTCAAACACCCAAATATATCCTCTCAACCACAAAATTATTTACTTATTTTATTTGACAATACCCTCCCTTTCTAAGGCATTTTGGCCTCCTGGTTAACCTTGCCATAAGATTTCACAACAGACTGCATTCATGTAAAACTAAACGTCCAAAATTGTTCCGACTTTAGTGAGGAAGCCTGATTTAAAACAAGATTAGATGATGTTGTGAACCAAATTTTATGGCGGATTATAGAAATGTTGAGACATTTCCTGCAAAATCTCTAATGGCAGTGACTCTAATAGGGGAACCACAGGATCATTAAATTAATACATTCATTGATTCTGGTTCATAAATATGAATACCAACAATCTGCAACAAGACATATTAAAAGTATTTTTAGCTTCTGACAAACGAGCTTTGCTTTTTTTTTAGCAGCAATCCGCCTTCAGTCTTCTCATAGTTCTCCAATTCATTCCTTTCAAACCACTTTAAAGAAAATCCTGAGACCAATAGTTGAAGAAAAAGAAAATAACGACCAGGTTTGACCACCAGGATCCCACTGACTCTGCAGTCTGCTGAATGGAAGACTCACAGCAAAAAATCTGAGTCATAGAAAAGGTGAAACTTGAACTTTTTCACCTGTTACATCTCTTTTCAGCTTGCTCTCTTACTTCTAATTTTTCTTTGTACTTGTGCTAATGCTGGACTGTTCATTTGGGAGTCTGATGTTACCCTTTCTTATTTCCACCCACATCTTACTTGCTTTTTTGTTTTTTTCTTCTCTGTAAATGTCAAAGCATTTGTGTGCATTTTGATGTTTCCCGAGGAAGCGAGACTGTGCGCAGTTCAACTTTTTTTCTCATTTCATATCTATAAAATTTCTTTTATTTGTTCACCACCTGAGCGATGAGAAAAAAAAACAATAGCAAAAACTTGAACTGAAGCAAGTTTCATTTTTCCGTTTGCCCATGATCCAAAGAAAAACGCAAACTTTGAAGAGAAAAAAAAAAACGACAGTTGTTTTACATCCTCTTTGCTGAGGGAGGAATATATTTGATGGATGATTTCCACTTGCTTCAGCTCTTCAGGAAGCGTTTAATGTGAAGTGGCTGTGTTGGAGAGCGGATACACACCCGACCGAGTCACTTCCAGCCCAGACAGAATCGAGTCCCGCTCGCACAGCAACAACCATAAATCAGCTCTATCATAACAAACCACCTGCGCACAGCGTGTCAGACAGTTTCCATCGAAAACCAAAGAGCAAAAAAAATACAGATTCTGATTCACCAAAGACACACTCCCTTTGTTTATTTACCTGTAAAATACTCAGATCTGTCATTACTACTGGAATCCTGATTAGTTACAACCGTCGAGTAAAAGCAGCAGAAGTGTAAAAGATTGTTACTATTTTAGGGATTTTAATGAAAATTTAAGAGTGATCCATCGAAGACATGGCCATAAAAAAAAAACATACAAACACAAAAACTTATAGAACAACTTATTGAAGATATTGAAACACAGAAAATATAACAATATTTATTTCTAATATATTATTTACTTAAACAAAAAAAAAGTCTTTAAAAAAAACGTATTTCAATTCACAATCCAATTCAGTTCAATTAATTTAATGTGGGGGTAGATTTACTTACAGGTAGATTTAATTTCTGGTGGAAACCAGTTAAATTAAGAAATAAATGAGTTTTAAAATAAAATTGGGTGTAGCTGCATGCCCTAGATAGTGTGTTTGATCACAAAAGTTTGAGATAACGCATCCTTTCTAATCTCGTTATTGTGCTGTTGTGAATGGAGGTAGTGATGTCACAGAAGTGAGTGTTTGCTCGGTTACCACTCTGGTTTAACATGAAACTGAGCTCTTCACCTAATCATCCAAGGTAGTCGTCACCCTTTGAAGAGAATGTAAAAAAACAAAACAAAAAACACAGAATATGTGAAAGTTCTGGAAGCAATTCTGTACCATAATTTTCATTTTCAGAATACAGCTGCATTTTTTGACTCACAAATAAAATGATTAATAATTAATCCAAACTGCATTTTCATTTTCTTCCTCGAGACTGCTCATTTTGTAACTTAATTAAAATGCTAAGAAAAAGATCATTAACATTTAATTTTCAAAAGATGCCCCAGCAAATATCTACCAAAATTCAATTTGAAATGTCAAATTTGAAAATTAAAATGGAAAATTAAGATGCGTTAGCAGAAAGGCTTTTTCATTTCAAGGTCGTAGCTGCATTATTTGATAATAAATCATTTAAACTGCTTTTTAATTTTCTTCTTCATCCCGCTCATTTTGTGACACAACTAAAAAGAAAACCAAGAGACCAGGTCAGAGACCTGCTTTGGTAAACAGAGAAGCAAGAGGGCTGCCTCCTTGGATACTCCGAGCAGACTGATGCGCCAAGCTAGCCTGTCCAAGGCAGCTAGCCTGTCATGAGGTAGCCACACCTCCATCAGCAGAACTGACTGGGAGCACTCAGGAAGATTCAGGTCCTACGAGTTTCAATTGGGGTGACTAGCTTGACGCTATCGCACCACTGCCTGATCTCTAGGAGCATGAAGCCACCCCTCTGGAGTTTGTTTTACTCACATTGAGTCCAACTCCAGGGATGAGTCCATCAGCCCCAGCTCCAAGGATGACAAGGACTGTGAGGCTTTACTCCTTCCACCAGCTGCAAAGCTGGTGACAGTGGTGGGACATGTGCGGCGGCTCACTAAACCCGCTCGCTATGATGGATCTTCATCACATCTGTAGAGGAGCAGCTGCAAAGCTGGGCATGAAGTGGCCTGAAGCCCCTACGGAGACCACCACGTCTCACGACGAGGGCAAGAGGCCCGTAAAGCCAAGTCTTCTACCAGACAGTTGCTCACGGATTTTCCATAATGCCTAGAGGAAGCAACCAAGTCCTGGAGTACTCCTCTCTCTGCCAAAAGCCCTGTCCTGGGGGACCCAGCTTTGGACGTGACTGATATGGAAAGCAGTGGCTTCTCCCACATCCCTCTCGTCGAACCTCTGCTGGCGTCCCACCTGCATCTGACGCAGAAGTCCACCATGACATCAATGCATACTCCCTGCATCTGGCTTATCAAGCGGAGTTACAGGAATAGATGTCAGCCTCACCGGCCTCAGATCTGTGGGATGAATGGTGCATGGTCATGGCCTGCGTGCGTGGCCTGCGTTTCCACTGATCCGCCATGCAAGCCTCTGGACAAGCCATGGACATGATGGTGGTCCAGGAGAGAGAGCCAGGTGGTTAAATTTATCCAGTCTGTCTCACAAGGAGAAGACTCAACTCCTCCTCCTGGCTGTGGCCATAATGCAAAAAATGTTGGGAGGAAAAAGAAACGAGAAGGTGAAGCTGTCTCTGCCCAGAAGAATGCCACATCCTCCATCCACCTCACCCAGGCACACATTTGCTCAAGCTGTGCTGCAATCAGCCTACTGCACCACGAATCATCAGCCCTAGCCTCAACCAGGCGACTGTAGCCATGGGAAACCAGCTGAAATCAAAGGTGCATGGGCAAAGAAGCCGTTCATTCCCAATGTGACGCTACCTAGAGCGCAGCCACCTGGGAGGGAGAACTCCCAGTTCAGTGCCTGTTCAAGAAGAGGAAAACAGGACCTGCAGAGAGTTCTGTGGAACCACAACTATTTCCCACAAGCACAAAATACAATAAAAATAAAAATGATTTTCCCCTTTCTCCAAAGAAAAAATTTACCATTTTTTCTCAGATGTGCAACCAGACTACATGCCAAGGGCGCAGCCTCAAAACAAAACTATAAAAGAGACAAGAATGGCAGGAGAGCAGAATAGGGCTGCTCACAAAAAAAACATTCAGCTGGTGCTGCTGGAGCACAGTATGAGTAGTTTCTATTTGAGATACTTTCTGGTCCCAAAACAGAGGTGGATCTGCGGCTAATACTGGGTCTGCGGGCATTGAACAAGTACTTGAGGAAGTACAAATTCAGGATGCTGACACACGCAGCTCTGGTCCGCTTCGTGCATCAGGGAGATTGGTTCATCTCCATAGACTTGAAGGATGCGTACTTTCACATCCCTATACACAAAATATGACTGGGTTATCGCAACTGGCCCTCCTTTACAGGAGTCTGTGGGCCAGTGGCATCGCTCTCTCCTCTACTTCCATCTTTTCAGGCAGCAGCACTTGGCAAGAGTTGAGTGGCTACAGTAGGTCATCAGATGGGCACCCTCCCTCTTTGATGTTTCGTCAAATTAAGCCCATGACACATCAAGAGGGCTTGACAGCAGATCCAGTGTCCTGGATCTACCCCTGCTGACCACCACTCAACTCAAACCGTTGGTCCTTCTATAACTTGGCATTTGTCAGGTCCAACCACAGGACTGCCAGGTCATCACGGTTCCTCTCTGCATATTTGAAGATTTTGGTGATCATGATGGTGTGCTTCAGGCAGGCCAATACCCCTGGCACTCATGAAGGTTGTCAACCTCTGCCAGAATCCCGGGGAAGTTCTTGCCCTCTATATTGAAGAGTGAAATGGTACGGAATTGTTTGATCCCAATAGAGTTCTCTTCTTTAGGAATAAAGCACCCCTCTGCCACCAGCCAGCTTCCTCCATGCCACTCTCAATAATTTCCAGAGTCATCTTGGGTCCTGGGGCTGATTTTGCTCTGGGCTTCTTGAGGAAAATATTCACTTTACGCCAACTTGGTTCTTCAACTCTCAAACATATATGAAACTATACCCCCCTCACAGAAAGTATTTCAGATTTGCCTTCCAGGGGCAAATATACAAATTTCTAGTGCTGCTGTTTGAACCCTCACTCAGTCCATGGATGTTTGTCAAGTGCACCAAGGCCGCCGTGACACCTCTGAGACAGATGGGTGTCCACTTGGCAGTGTCCATAGACGACTGGCTCCTCGCAGTCTCCTGGGGACCTCATGATGCACGCCAGGCTGCTCATGTCACACCTGACTGCACTGGGTTTTACGATCAACTGGGAAAAGAGCATCTTGGCCCCAGTTCAAACAATTACATTCATTGGTCTGTCTTTAAACTCAGTGGAGTTCAGAGCTCGTCTCTCAGCAGAAAGGGTGAGATCTTTCCAGGCGTGTCTGGCACTTTTCCGCAGGGGGGCGTGGCTGAAGTTCAGACTGTGCCTCAGACTACTGGGTCTGATGGCAACAGCTTCAGCGCTGGGTGGCATCACTCAGTATGAGCCCGACCCACCACGTTCATCGTCATGCACTTGTACCAGTGACCTGTGCCCTTGCCCTGAGCCAGTCGAGGAGTGCAACATTCCTCACCACCGGCATGTCCATGGGCACTGTCCAAATGAGACAGTTGGTTACCACAGACCCCTTGTTGACAGGATTGGGGGCTAATTACGTGGGAAGAATGATAAATGGATCGTGGAGCTCACAGATGCAATCAGCTCATATCAACTGCTTGGAGCTCATGGCAGTGTCACTTGCACTGAATCATTTCCTCCCTTTCCTGATAGGACAGCAGGTTTTAGACAGGACCGACAAAACCACGATGGTGGCGAAAATCAACAGACACACACACTGGCACACAGACTGATCATGTGGAGTAGCTCCCGCATACTGTCGCTGCAGGCCATCCATCCATGCTCTGCCTCTCCGCAGAGATCTCCTGACACAGGTGCACAAAGAAATTTTCCACCCTCATCTGGAGCGGATGACTTTGTGGTTCTGGCCCATGAGAGGTTGAACCTTGTGGCTGCAGGACTCCCACAGAACGTAGTTGCCACGATCCAGAGCACCAGGGTGTCCTCTAGAAGTTAAGTGTATGGTGCCAAGTGGCACGCTTTCAAGGAATGGTGCGCTAAAGCCACTGTGGTGGCCTTCCAGAGCCCTGTCCCAGTCATCCTGTCATCCCTTCAGGAACTGCTGGACAAAGGCCTGGCTTTTTCTGCTGTTAAAGTGTATCTAGGTGCTATCATATATTCTTTTATAACATATTGTATATATATTTGAATCCATATATTGTACATCTCCTCTGTTCTTCCTTCCC
>JBAMYA010000022.1:1285724-1306539 GCA_037176975.1 Arrhamphus sclerolepis | reverse complement strand
TTTTGTTTCTTCATATATATATATATATATATATATATATATATGATCTTAGTGCAATTGTCTCAGTTTTATGTTAAGGATCAGGATTTTTGTGAATTTATAGTTTTAATGATAAAAATTCACTTTTTTCATGATGGAGCCCAGGAACTAGTGGGAAATCTGACAACATCTCTGGTTGAGAAAATAAAGAATAACTGGCCCTTTATCGATAATCATGGTGATGATGTAGAGCAGGATGAAAAAGAGTTGACGCCCCTGTTGTAGGCCATGCTGTATAGTACTGCGCTGACATGGTTGCTTGCTTGAATATGTAAACTGTGTCGTAAATAGAAGCAGGGACTGATTGAAGGATAATTATAGCCAGCCGCACCGTCAACTTCCCTGTCCCACTTGGATGGTAGTTGTGGCCAAAGGGAGGTGACGGGGGACGAGATAAATGGCCCCTACCTTGATTCACTCCTCTGTCTGCTTGCTCTCTCCTGTTCTATCCATTTTGAGAAGGTCACAGATTCAGAGGGAGGGGTGCTCCTCTGCTCCCTTATGTTGTCCTAAATAGTTTGTCCTGCTTAGTGCAGCATGCAGCAGAGAGCACTACGGCAGGGTTCAACCATCGAGCATGTTTTAAAGGAGCACTGCAGTGATTAATTTTTCCTCATTTTTTTCCAACTATTGATACAACAGATGCCTTTAAAAAAATGCCATCTCATATTTTAACTATATTTCACTCATAATTCTGACAGCTAAAGACTCACAGCTGTGACGTGACTGCAGAACTTCCACAGTATTTTTAAAAATTTTAGGAAATTCAAACAGGAATCCTGAGCCTTGAAATCAATCTACCACGAAAGATGAAGAACAAAGGTCTCTGCCCTGATTTATGCTTTTTCGTAGCAGCTACAAAGGCATGTAGAAAAAGAAATAGAAAGCTTTTATTGTCATTGTACAAACAGACAAGCTCTGAGCACAACAAAATTACAGGGGCTTCGGCAAAGGTGCTGATCCTAATACAAATAAAGTGCAAAGTAAAAATAAAATATAAATATGCAAGAATAAAAAAATGTAGTAAATACAAAAATACAATGCTACACAAGTATGCACTTCTGCTAGAGTGTGAGTATTATTGCACATTGTTCCACATGATTATTGCCCATATTGCATATTACGTATGACCCTTACACCGCCCTTTCGACATTTATAGGTATTATAGTCGTTTTTGGTGTCGCTCTGCAATTCCACCACACACCACTAGGTGGTAGTGTGGACTCTTTTTCTGCAGCACTGTAGTTTTGTTTACTGAGGCATACCAATAGGGCGAATAAAGTATATTTTATGTGATTTGTAGCTAATAAATGTTGAGTATCAGCAGACTATCATTCTAGTCAACTTGAAAATAAAGCAGAAGGAATAGGGGAATTCAAAAACAAAAAAGAGCAAATCTATGAATGAAAAATGTGTACTCTGTCGCCTCTCTTCCCTTCAATGGCTTCCTCTTGCGACAATAACCACAGCCATGTGTGCACAATTACGCATACAGACTGTTTGCAGGTCCTTTTGAAACTCGTTAAATTTAGACGCAACTTCTATGAGGGAAATTGCTTTCAGGTTTGATAAATCCCATTGCTGGTGCTAAATTAATATATTTACATATTCTCCTCCCAACAAATACAGAATTGCGCGTGAACGCCCCAAATTGCATATTCAGTGCAGCGGATGTACTAACTGGATTAGACGCTATTTTGGATGCAAACCGTTACGTCCACTGTTAGTAAATCAGTCTGTACGTTTTTTTGCATGTTCAGGGAGTTTGCACCTGTTTTAAGATGTGCAAACGTTTGATAAATCTGGGCCTTGGAGACAGACTTGATTGTTTGAAAAGTAGTTTGGCAACAGCTTCATTAGCTTTCCTGTCACTTGGCTGCAGATGTTTTCTGATATTTTGCTACAAGTCCAAGATCTATATTTATTAACATGAATTTCTTTTTTTTTTTTTTTTTTGCTAATAAACTTTTTTTTGTTACATGGTTTTACACAGAAAAGCGCAGCTATCGATGGATATAGAATATAGATAAATGAGAACATAATCAGATTGTAACTATGGTGCGTTGTTACAGCATCACTAATTATATATAAATCATGTCACTGATGTAAACAGTATTAGTATATTAACGGGTTTAGTCAAATAGGCACACAAATGATCATTTTATTTGTTTATTTAATGATTGAAGTGCCAGTTGCTTTTAAATTTGACAGATGATTGATCTTAGAGTAATGTATAAGTACTTTTAATAAGAAGTAGTGTTTGAAGCTCAGTTATTGTATTTCCTAATGAATATTCACTGGTATACAGGTACTCATGTGGAATCATTTTGTAGTTGGCTTTAGTTGTAGTTCAAGGTGATGGTGGAAATATGAAAGAGCAAAATAAAAAAAATAAAAAAACAGAACCGTCTCCATGACTGCCTGATGGTAGTGAGAGGAACACTTTATGTCCTTTTTCATTATTGGCTCCAACAAGTGTAGAGGGATTTCAGGTAATGTGCATTGATTATATAATTTCCCTTTTGGGACTGATAAAGCATTGTCACGAGTGATAATGTGTTAATATGTTAAAAACGTATTAGCTTTCCTCATCAGCAATCCCTCAGGATATCGACCAATCAGAAAACACAGTTGAATCTATATGTTTTTGGAATGAGCTTCCTCTTTGTAATTCTTGGACTTGTCTTTCAGAAATACGTACAGGCTTTTGGAGTTGTGCTGGGAGCAAAGCTACTCTAGAAGCTACTTTAGAAGTCTCAGAGACTAATGTCTGATGTCTGAAAATGAGAAGAATATGGACGCTGAAGATACAGATGACAATATGAATCTACAAATAAACTATTCCATGTTGTCTCCTGCAGCATTTCTGCCAAGTATCTGAAGGAAAAGTTAGACAAACTGTAACATAAAGCTCATTTGCAGCTAATCTTAATCAGATAACTTAAAGCTTTGTGTTTCTTAAAGCACTGTGTAGGACATGAGGATGCAACGGCTGCAGGTCAGGAGCTAAACAGTCACCCTTGGAATGGTTCTGGATTAACTTCCCCAATTCAAATGTGTCAAACCCCAGAATACCATCTGACTTAGTTAAGAGCATCAGCTTAATGGATAAGATGAAGCTTTGTTTGGTCACTTTGTGTGTTAACATGATAGATGAACACCACAAGTGTCTGTTTGAATGTGATCGTCACAAGGATCTTCTGTTTTTGCCTCTTGAGCAGGTTCATTTTTCTGTGACATCATGGCTTATAGGGCATGATGGAAAGATTAGTCAAAGTATTAATCAAACACATCATTATCAGCTACTGCTCTTCGAGGAAGCTGCCAAATAACTGCGAGTAGTCAGAGGAAGAGACTTCTCCGGAATCAGCAATGCGTGGGTCTCATGGCAGTTATCTTTTTAATCAGCAAGGAATCAGCCGTCTGATGTCAGTGATTAGAGGAGCTGCAACTTACGATGTGCTCTTGATTCCTGATGTGACTCTGCTGCACCCCCAACCTTGAATTTTCTGCCTCCTGATGATGAGAGAAACACTGCCAAGGTGACCTAGAGCTACTAATGTCAGCTGCTCATTGCACTGTTTTTTGCTTTTTCTTTTTACTTTTCTTTTTTTGTTTTTCAGGAAGTACTTTCTTGGTCACATCAGCTACCTTCATGTTGAAGCTTAAATATGAAAATGCCCTTTTAATGGAAAAAGCTCAGATTTATAGGCTACATTAGGAGTCCCAAAGGAGCCACCAGTGGTACTAATAAATACGTGGTACTCATTAGACTCCAGTTTTTCTCTAAATGTCTACTAAATGGCTTATATGTTACATACATTGCAGTTCTCTTGCAAATTAGCTGATGAAATAAACCTTGATTAAAAAAAAAAGGGAAAAAAGCAAAAAGCTAGGAGACTGTTTCAAAAATTGATGGCAGCAACGTGTATCAAAAAACACAAAACACAAAAACATGTGGCAACAAAGTGCTGATAAAGTAAGTGGTATTAAAGCGGTATGATTTCTGTTATTGTTATAAAAATGGTTTTAGAGAGTTAAGGTGTTCAATGATAGAACTGCATCTGTACATTGTGAAACAATTTGAGAGTAATATTCTTCAGCAAAACACTTGAATGTCTCATCATCTGCAGCAGTGGTTCTCAACTGACTTCAGGGATCCACCATCACCCTGAGTGACCAAAAATGTTCAACTTCTCAAATCTATTAAGTGCAGGCTGACCATGGTGATGCTGAATCCTACTATGGTGATACTGGGTCCTACCATGGTGATGTTGTATCCTACCATGGTGATGCTGAATCCTACTATGGTGATACTGGGTCCTACCATGGTGATGTTGCATCCTACCATGGTGATGTTGGGTCCTACCATGGTGATGTTGGGTCCTACCATGCTGATTTTGGGTCCTACCATGATGATGATGGGTTCTACATGGTGATTCTGGGTCCTACCATAATGATTTTGGGTCCTACAATGATGATGATGGGTTTTACATGGTGATTCTGGGTCCTACCATGGTGCTGCTGGGTCCTACCATGGTGTTACTGGGTCCTACCATGATGATGCTGGGTCCTACCATGGTGATGTTGGGTCCTACTATGATGATGTTGGGTCCTACCATGATGATGTTGGGTCCTACCATGATGATGTTGGGTCCTACTATGATGATGTTGGGTCCTACTATGGTGATGTTGGGTCCTACCATGATGATGTTGGGTCCTACCATGGTGATGTTGGGTCCTATTATGGTGATGTTGGGTCCTACCATGGTGATGTTGGATTTCACTGTGAAACTTCATAGTAAGAAGATTGAGTTGGATCTTGTTTCAGCTGGTCTTTCTGTGTGGAGTTTGCATGACTCTTGAGAGATTGGGACAGAATCTCTTTCCTCAAGTGGTGACCAGTGGAACCAGTCTATTTCCAGAACATTCCAGAGGCCATCATCCCGATGAAACTCTTTTTCCCATTGCTACTAAAGTAATAATAACCACTCATCATGTCTAAACTGATTTCTCTATTTTGCTCCAGCGTTTCTAAATCAGTTAATCATTTGCAACTTGTTCCATTACAATCATTTCAAAGACGTCTGCTTCACTGAGAGAAATTTCTTCCCTTCTGTGGCCAGCAAGCTGAATCTTCACATTCCTGAATGAACACTCATGGTGAATTGTGGTGATTATCTGTGTGTGATGGGTCACACTGCAACCTGTTGTGTTTATTTGAGTGACTGCACCAGGCGGTCACAATGTGCTAAATGACCTGGACTACCGTTAATTATCCTCAATGGAATAATGGGGTCATATCACGCTCACTTTCACGTGTTGGACACATTCAGAAAGACAACATCAGAGCTAGCTTCGGATGAAGATGCCATGCTTTGCCAACAGCCAATCAGCTCAGCCTCAAAGACCACCACAGAGTCGGTTGTGGCAGCGTATTCTTACAATAAGAGAACAAAAGTGATTTCTTTGGAGGAAATTTTCCAGTTCTCGTGGCTCAGAGGTGGAAGGACTGGACTCTTTCAAACAAATCAGAGTGACCCAACTTTCATAGACTCAGCACATCTGTTACGGCTGGCTGGGCCCACGACAGCGGACGTAACATAAAATACTGCCCAGATGGAAAACAGGGAGCTTTAAGGTGTTTATTTGGTCGGTTAGACAGAGCAAAATAAGGAAATCAAAACGCATTCACCACAATGAAGACGACCTCAGGAACGTCTATACCTGCTCAACTGCACAGTCTACAGAGTATAATTGTGCATGTGATGAATCAAGCATATCTGTCTTTTATGATTATGCTTCCTTAGCACAAAATTTGCAGCTTAGATCATTTCACTAAACATACAAAAGAGATGAGAGCTAACCAATAACACCCTAGACTGCAGTGCAGCTGTCACTCAGAAATGCAAAGCAGCTAATTATGCACCCAGTTATGGCTAATTTTACCTGACAAGGTGCATAAATATTTACTTCGTGTACTCTTGTCATGGAAGTGACCTCTACAGCACTGAAGACAAAAACTAACTTATACCAGGCTGTATATTTCTGCAGCCTCTAGTGGTCGGTAGAGGAACTGCAGCTTCTAGTGGTCAGTAGAGGAACTGAAGCCTCTAGTGGTCAGTAGTGGAACTGAAGCTTCTAGTGGTCAGTAGAGGAACTGTAGTCTCTAGTGGTCAGTAGAGGAACTGCAGCCTCTAGTGGTCGGTAGAGGAACTGCAGCCTCTAAGAAGAAATATGTTCAGATTAAAATAATTTGTTGCAGACTAGTTTTCCTGCACCAAGTGTGGCACTACTTCTTTCACTCCAGAACCCTCCATTATTATTATTGTTACTGTTCTAATTATTATTCTTATTCTTATTCTTGTTAGTGTTAGATTCATGATTGTAGTTTACTGTATTGTAGACCATTAAATCATGTACATCATAGTTCTGTCTGAGGGAACAGCCTTGTTCGAGGTTTGGTGCTTTTTCCTTCAGTCTCAGAGGAAAGGTGAGATGTTCCTTCCACGCTCACATCTTCTTGGAGATCAGCAGGAGCAAATTAAATGGACGTACACACATCTGACATTTTGGTACGCTTCCGTTCCCAGAGACGTTTCTGTTCTCCGCTATCACGTCAGGCACATCTGGAACTGCTGGAATGCCCTTCAGCTTTAGCCAGAGCTGGAAATAATCTGCTTACAGCTTCCTCGCTGCTGCGCATCTGCTGCATGTGTGTCGGTCACAGTGGACCAGCAAAATACACAGAAATAATTCTAATAATAGTAGAAACCAGGGAAAACTGCTCTTCACGATGCAAATGAGAGGAAGCAGGTGCCACCACAGATCACAGGTACGGTCCAACCCATCCGACACAGAAATAAAATCTTCTGACAGTCACAGTTCAGGATGTCCTTGTGGTGGAGAGCTGCTCTGTGCATTCGTGTTCAGGATTTAATCAATGAGGCGTGCACGCTCCGTGCACGACCTTGTGAGCTGAGCTGCAGAGGAGACGTGAGAGGAGCTGCTTCCTGTTTCTACACGCCCATGATTGTCACGTGCACGGCTGCAGCGCTGCTGACTGGCTGCAGGGGGCGACGGCGGTCTGATGGCGGCTCCAGGACAGAAACAGCTTTCATCCAAAATGGCTGACACTTTTCAAATAATGAGCAATATATTTTCCCCACTTACGAATGCAGTGACCCAAAACTAGAAATATGAGACCCAAAACCCCAAATCAGGGGCCCAAAACTGAAAACCTGAGATTCAGGATTGTTTTTTTTTGTGTGTGTGTCGTCTCTACCAACACGTACTGATGAAATCTTCCAGCATCCAACCAGAAACCTTCCACCTTCTATCCATCCTGGTGTCCACCAGCACCTGTAGACTGGTTCCCACCATGGCATGTCCACTGGTGTGGTGGACCTGCAGTCCGACCCTCCAACCACAGATTTATAGATTCATACCAGATATTTGGAGACTTCTGACCCTCTCCTCTCTCTGTCCTTCATCCTCTCTCTGTCCTTAATCCTCTCTCTGTCCTTCATCCTCTCTCTGTCCTTCATCCTCTCTCTGTCCTTCATCTTATCTGTCCTCCAACCTCTCTCTGTCCTTCAACCTCTCTCTGTCCTTCATCCTCTCTGTCCTGTCTCCCTCCTCATGTCTTCCTTTACCCAGCTGGCTATCAGCAGGAGGGTCCCCCCTAGAACTAGGTCCTGCTTCGAGGTTTCTTCCCAAGAGGGAGGAAAGTTTTTTCTTGCCATGTGATCGGGGGTCATGGGTCTGGGTTTCTCATAAGCACCTAGAGACAAATTTGTTGTAAATAGATGCTACATAAATGAAATTGAATTGAAAAAGAATTGAACTCTTCTATATTGATGCAGTAGTGGACTGTGACGGTCAAAGAGGAATTGTTATGAAGACAGTACCCCCCCCCAATTAAGAAGGGGTAATTACCACACTAATGAGATAAGAATGGGAAGGCTGAAAAAGCTGAATAATGTTACAGAACCCTCTAAATCTGAACAGCTCAATGAATTTCATATATTCAGACTCAGGGATCTTCAATCAGAGCAACAAAGCTGTTTCTTTTGCAAAGATTTTTGAGTTGAACCATATTTGTTTAATAACAGATTGTGTTTCAGCTCACCGCATATACCAGTGATAACTGCTAGATTGGCTTCCCTGAAAGCTGAAAGGTCGGATAGGCCTCATTTTCACAAGCTCACCTCTGTGATATCCGTCAGTAATCTCGCTTGCTTGCTGTGTGCACTCCTTTATCAAATGACCTTCACAAAGCTCACACATCTGACCAGGAGTCCCACATATCAAATCTACCATGTTTTGTTTTCTGTTGCTATCAGGCTCATATGAATGCAAATACAGCAGCTACCTCCATTTCTATCAAAGTATACCATCTAAGTCCAGAGTTCACTGATTCATTAAATATGTTTGTTACTGCAGGATGCAATGAATTCACTGGGATGAAGAAAACTGAAAGTAGCTCCAGATGCTTTCTGCTTATTTCTCGCAGTCTCGCTATTTCCCCTTCCTCGCTCACAGTATAAGTCTGTCTGTGGGAGTTCTCCTCCGTGCAGTCTGTGGGTTTTATCAGAGGTGTCCCACCTGGAGGGAGTCTGGGAGCAAAAACAGCTTCAGACAGATTTAGAGCTCTGTCTTCACCGCGGAATGAATGAACAGTGTTTGTGTTGCGCAGTCTTTTAATAGTGCTCTCTTTGGAGGGAGCCTCCCTGTAATGAGTGACTCCTGGAGTGTGAGGATGTGTTAGCGATGCACTTGGATGGAGGTCCAGTATCTGTAAAACTGACCAAAAGGATGTAAACTGGAAAAAAAAAAGAGCAAGAAAACTAATTTAGCTTTTAAAAAGCAGGACAGACCATTAACTGTGCATGTTCTTTTCAGACATTGGTAAAACCAGCTTTTAATAAATCAACGGAAATGTCATGAATTGCTGCATGAAGTATATCCTTTGAAAAGAAGAAGAAAACATGTCATTGTTCTCTCCGTGTACGCTCTCACTCTCTCTCTCTCTTTGTTTTTATACATATCGTCGCTCCCTGGATTTTCAACATCTTGTTTAATGTTAGGCCACTTAAGCAATCACAGCCATATAACTGTGGCGGTTTAAGCGTGAAACTGAAAACACTGTGACCTTTTACAGAATTCTCTGGACGGATAAACAGCCATGTGTTCGGCAGCTGTCTGTGCCAAGAACCGTGTGTCATTTTAAAATATAGTTTTGGACCAAGAATAGGTCTTAAGTCTGTTACTGGACCTGGTATGTGACACCAATTTAATTTAGTCAGACTCAGACCAAATGGAAAACAGATCATACAAGAGGTCGTAAAAACCTTGTGTACCATGGATAATTGAATTATTCTCTTTGTATAAACTTGTGTGAAGATTTCTAAGGTTTTTACGCATCAGAGCCACAAACCGGACAGGACCAATTGAAAGTACGCGGCTTATTTTTGTAGCGAGCAGGAAGAAATTTGATTGGTTGCTTTTTTTGTATGACCAAGGCACATCAGAAGCACCAAGTCTAAGCCAAAGTGCTAAAATATGTGAAAAATAACACACTCTGCGATTAGTGGGAACAGTTTTAAGAGTTTTTGTGCTGACTTTCTGTATTTGCTTTCCTCCAAAATGACGCCGTGCATACAGATGCCAAACATCTCCATGGTAATAGTGTTTGGGTTCTTTTGGGGTCACAAATGGTCATAAGGAGGAAGGAGGTAATGGTGTGGAAATACCGCTCCGTGGAATTCCAATCAAGTGACCACAAGTTTGATATCCATCTTGCACAATGTTTTTCTGGGTCACATTTCACTTCCCTCACACTTCTCCAATTCTTCACTTCTCTATTGTGTTATCTAGCATTCGTAGGCAGTTTTTATGGGCAATTTCACCCAGGGATGGGAAGAAATATGTCGAAAGACATTTTAAAATGACATACGACAAAGCTGTCAATTGAAGGGCCTCAGTTGACATTTGACACTGCAATCAGTTCTTTATATTTAATATTAATATGTAGCTTTACTATCTTTTAATCAACCCTCTGTGGGTTATACAATCGTGGAACAGGGCATTCACACGTACGTGTTGGGTGCATCATGAGCGAATGTGGCCATAGTCTTTGAATAGAGTGATGTCATCTGTTGCTGAGATGAATTGTGGGTTACGTGTGTTGCGGTGGGTTTGATGTTCAGATCTCACATTACAGGAATATGGAGGGAAAATCGCAGAGTTCAGTCACCAAGTCACATCAATAAAGCTTGGATGAGCTGGCTTGAGTCGATGCTTTTGAATGTAGCCATGCTACAACGAGCCAATGAAGCCAATTAGAAAAGCCGATTCTCTCTTGACGGGAGCTGACGGGAGTCCCCTCTCTTTTCCTTTCATCTATCTCACTGGCTACTTTTCCATTGCACATAGTTACTTGCAGTTAGGTGGTCAACACAAATGATGTCAAAACTATGTTATGAAATTTGGACACCATCTGGCTCATACAAGACTGGCCACAACACAACTTTGGCTGTATTCATGAACCCAAACAACAACTTCCAGTGCCGTCAGTGACCCATAAGAAGCCCAGATTGGGCTCAATTCAGTAATTATGTCATTGTAATTCATGAGGTACATTTATGCTTTTTTTCCTCATGGACAGGTGTCACTAAAATACAAAAAACTAATATCTTTGGCATCACTGTGATTCTCACAAAAACAATAGAGGGAGATTATCATACACACCGAACTTAAAAAATTAAATTTTTTTATAAACAAAAATTTAAATTGACAATTTTGATGAGCATCGAGTCTTAATCGAGATGAACTAAGTCTGTAGATGTGTGAACTCTGTTCCTTGTTCATGCAGTATGTTTCTGATTAAGCTTCTGAAGCAAAATTGTGTCGTTAAGAATCCTAATGATGATCCTATTTATCAGCATTTTTTTAATAATCAAAACAAATATATATCGCCTTTTTCTGTTTCATTAAAAAGAAATAAAAATGTTCAAAATGGGTATGAATATTTACTCATACCATTCTTAAATCCTTTCCTTTTATTATTTATTTTGGTCCTACAAAATGCTCATTTGAATGTGTTCATTGGGACTTTAACTTTCACTACATGAAACATATAAATAAGCTTATTATGAAGCACAATTTAAGACAACAAAAGATGCTTCCATTTAATGAAAGGCAGACTTAAATGGTGAAGTCTGCCCAATGAGTGAATGACCGGAAAGCTGGAGATTTTAGGGGTCCCTGGGGATCTGGGGCCCCTGGATGGGTTTGCCCAGCTGGTAAGCCAGCCTTTTGCATGCAGTGCACCTACATGTAATATAGAACTTAAGGAAATCAGCAGATGCTGCACAGCACAAGTGCATGATCACCAGATAGGGTGCAACCTGCAAAATAAGCAAAGGGAGCCAACATTTTCATTTTCATGATCTCATGTCTTCCACTAATTACAGATATGATTTCTTTAAGGGAAATAATATACCATCAGCATTATTATACATGATATCTAACTGCATCTCTAATTATCCCATCACAGATGCAGTTAAAAAGCCTGTATTCCTGATGGTAGATTCAGAGACCACCACGTTTGCAAGTACATGAAAAGTATCAGTTTGCTGAGTGTTGCAACGTCTTCATTCTCTAAATTGACAGTTGTAGCAGAGGTGCAGGAAGGCTGTGTGAAAGCAGTCAGTGAGGTGGATGTTGAAAAGTGTATGCAGTTATGTTGTGAAGTCTCATGTGACTTCAGCTTTGTTTCTATTAGAATAGTTTATATAAAAAATAACATAACTGGGTATAAAATGAGTTATTCAAAAACAAAGATGGGCTGAGGTTCACCAATCTGCGATAAATTGGTCAAACGATTTTAGAATAATGCTCCTTTGTGTAAAATTTTGAATGCTTTGAATGTCTCATTATCTGCAGTAAACAGTATGATCAAGTTTCAGAGAATCTGGGAACATCTTTAGACCCTCGGCACAAAGTTGAAAATCAATATACTGGGACCTTCAGGGGGTCAGGCAACAACCTTTGCACGTACCCAGGAAGACTTTCCAAGAACACAATTTACCATGCTGTAATAAAGGTAATCTTGATCTAGATCCACAAATGCAAAGAGGAAGCTGTATACAAACATTATCCAGAAATGCTGATGATTTTCTGAGTCAAAGCCCATTTAAAATGCACAGAGGCAAAAATCTGCCCTGTGGATCAAAATGCTTGTTATCAGAGTTGGTATGGGGAATAATGTTAAGGTGGGAGGGGTTTGCATTAGTGAATATATAAAAATGGGCACATCTGGAAGGGAAACATCTGTGCTGAAAGTCAAACACAGTTTTTAGACCAACATATACAACCAACATGTATTTTGTCAATGACAAAGCCAGTTTAAATGACGGCGGTTCTTCTGCTGCAGCTGTCTTATTCTTTTACCATCCACACCACAACGTCATCATCGCATTAACCTGTCTAGAGACTCTCTACGAGAGTCAGGAGACAGATCTGATTGGCTGACTGGCTTCCCAAGACTTTTAGACATAATTATGAGCTTCAGTGGAGGGTAGCTAGATTGACCTGCTGAGCAAATGTAAACCTGCCAGAAGTACGCCAAGATTTCTAGGCTTTTCTAAAAAATAGGAGTGGAGTTCCCCAAGATTCCAGTTTGGGCCCTTTGTTTTTAAATGTCTACTGCTCAAATTATGAAAAAGAATAAAATATTTTACTATAACTATGCAGATGAGACACAAATCTATAACTATCTCACCAGGAGACAATTATCTAATTCAAACATTGACCAAATCAAAGGGTGGATGTGCCAGAATGTTCAACGTTCAGAGCCAAGCAAGAAAGATTAACATCATACTTCAACATCATGCAGTGATGCTGAAAACCAAGAGCCAAGCCAGGGATCTGGGTTTGGTTCTGGACTCAGACCTGAGTTTTAACAGCCACATTAAGACAGTAGTGAAGTCAGCCTACTACCACCTAAAGAACACATCAAGGACTGAAGGACTGATGTCTCAGCAGGACTTAGAAGAACTTGTTCATACTTTAATCTGCAGTAGACTGGACTGCTGGAACGCTGTTCTCACGGGTCTCCCTAAAATCCATCAAACAGCTCCAGTTAGTTCTGCTGCAGAGTCCTCACTCAGACCAGGAGACCATATAACTGCAGTCCTCAGATCTGGATTCCTGTCTGTCACAGAATAGACTTTAAATCCTACTGCAGGTTCATAAAACTCTGAACGGTCTAAAGATCTCCTGGTCCATGATGAACCACCCAGAACCCTCAGGTGGTCAGGGACAGGCCTACTTTCGATAGCCAGAGTTAGAACCAAACATGGTGAGGCAGCGTTCAGCTCTTATGCTCCTCGCCTGTGGAACAAACTCCCAGAATGCATCAGGGCTGTTGAAACTCTCAGCTGCTTTTAAATCGAGGTTAAAAACCTTTTTATTTACTCTTTCGTGTTAGTAATCTCCCACAATGCACTGTTTCTTGCATTTCATCTGTTTTATTCTATTCTAACTTATGTCAGCCTCTCTGTTTTTTTATTCTGCTTTTAAACACTTACTTTTGAAAACACTTTTAAAATGTTTTTATGTAAAACACTTTGATTCGTCTTTCACATAAATGTACAACACAAATAAACTTGCTTTGCTTCTGGAAATGGGGCAGTAACACTGACATTTGAACAATGGAGCCGCACATTATTTACTTCTCATTATGGCTAACAGATTTTTTTGTAATTACAGCTTTGTGTTTTCTTTTATTACAATTTCTCTCTTTTGAGCAGCAAAACTAAAATTAGATCAGAGGAAATCTTAAATTTGGAGGGGGGGGGGTCCAAGACAAGTCAGCTTGCTCGTGCTGAGAATGTCAGTGGTGCTTTTGTTTGCTTTCCATTAGTGCTTTTCCTTCGTGGAAGTTGGACAGGGTGAGTCTCACCATGGCCACACAGTCGTGAAATGGGGACACAGAGAGACCAGATAACATGTGACAGAACTGCAGTGAAGGAGCTCTGCACGTCAACCTCTGTGGAGGGAAAAGAGGGACGAATCTCCAGACAGAGAGGGAAATGCCAGTCACAGCCCAGGGGCACAGATAAACATAAAAAGGTGCTGTAATTTGTTCATAGATGACGGTGTATGAAGACATACATGAAGGATTTGTGTGATGAAGAAAAGCAGTAGAGTGGTAAGGAACAACACTCCACCCTGACTGGATAATTAGAGAGGAAGAAAGGTGTCAAAATGAGATTATTAGAGTAAGGTGAGAGGGGAGCAGGTGTCAAAGGGTGCTAATCTGAAGCTTTTGAGCACTGCATAAATGCACAAAGCTTCCTGCTGCCTGCCAGGCTGAAGTCAGGTCCAATAAGAGCATAAGGTCAAGAGGAGATGGCCAAAACATCAATATTACGGGAAATCTTCTACTCAAGTCATCCCTCAAAGTAGAACCCTTGTTGTGGTGGAACATTCTTACTTTTATGTACTTTTATAAAATGTTATGCATATATACTACTTAAAAAGGTCCTTTTAAACAGCTTTGTTAACAGTGAAATTATAGGCAGCCTTGATCATTTATATAATGATTCATTTATATGTATATTTGGGAGTCTGATTGTGCTGAATTGCTTTATTTACTTATTTAGTTTGCAAGTTTTCTGTTGTATTGTGTTTACCGATATATCCTGGTTAAAAGACAGAACTGAGGGAAAATTAAACTTGAAAAGTGCAGTCTATTAACTGGATAGGTTATAGCCTTATTACCTTGGTGATACTGTTGCCATGACAACAGAGCCAACAACAAAGTCAAAGCTCAAGGTAAACCTATCCTTTCTACCAGTCAGATTCAGTTGCAACACCTTTTGATATTGATAATAAGTAACAGATTGATAAGTCATAATCAAATGATAGTCAGTAGAAATATGACATAAATAAAACTATGTACACGCAGTGCTCTAGTAATTAGAGTTTGCAATAGTTGATTTTGGCCTCCAGTATTGTCTGGAGGTGAGTGTGGCAGCCTGAACTCAGCTATACTGTATGCCCACCAGGCATGACCCACTTCTTCATTTTCTTAGGATGTTTGGGCCACACCGAGCCCTCACAATGTTTCTCACATCCCATTTCAAAACCAGCTTTTGAAATTTGGGGCACATCTGGCTCATAAAACACATGCCCAAATATATGTTATCTGGGTTAGGAAATACCAAGTTGCTAAAACAGAACAGTGTCTTATCACTGATGACAAAGAAACCATTTGACCACAGCTGATTGAATCATAAAACATTTCATGCAAAGTCGTTCATGTGTGCCTCGTAGGACACTGCCTGCATTTCCCCTTTCCTGTACCACCTGCACTACCAGCAGCGCTGGAGTTACACGCCAAACACATTTAGCGCTCAGCTAACATCAGATGGTGGCAGATTTAATGCATCACAGCTTGGAAGGCTGTTATTTGGACAAGCTTCATTTAAAATGCCAGAGAATGAGAGCATGTATTCCTGCCAGCAGAGCCCCTGCTTCAGAACCCCAGGAGAAGCCATAAGGCACACCTGGACACAGAAATGGGGGTTATTTGGGGTGAAGGGCTCTTAAGGGCTTGTTTTTAAAGTCCAGACAAGGCCTGCTCTTTATATGTCTATATAACATCACTGCCTCATTCCTGTTCTGGATCCACTCCCTGTCCTGAACAACCTCCTTTCTTTTTTGTTTAAAGTGATGTGTTTGACTTCTTGTTGATAGAGGCTCAGCCTAAGTGCTCTTCCGTGATATTTGCCCAAAAATATGACAGTGAAAACCATCGTTCATAAATAGGACTGTTTACATTTTCAGCTATTGGTCTAAAGTGAAGAAGAGTGCAAACTGAGGAAAGGCCGAAGGAGCAATGAAAATGAGTTTTCAATACACTCAGCGTCCAGTTTCAACACATGCAGTGTCCCGTTTCACATCCAAAACAAACCCTTCAATCCATAACAAAGATTGACAGGCGAACTCCAGAAACATCCCGTCTCATTCCCATTCCTGAGACACCAAACCTGACAGACCACTTTTGCAAAGTTGATGTGTACCCTGAATCAAAACTGTGCTGGACATCTTGTGGGCCCAGTTTAACATGTGCAGATCACTGAGTTAAAACAAGCACAAAGCATGTTAATGTCATTATAATTCTGCAGGCTTTCTTCCTATATGACTTAATATGGGTTAATTACGCTTTCTTTCCCACACTCTGACCTCTCAACACATGACATATACTGGTTAATGTAGTACCAGTGGAGACTGGAGAGAGAAACCAGCTCCACCTGGATGCATAGATGACTGGGTGACTGTGGGTCTTGGCAGAGTTCGACTAGAGCTTCAGACTGACAGAAGATTTTTTGGTTTGTTTATCCATCCATCCATCCATTATCTACACCCGCTATGTCCTGTGCAGGGTCACGGGGGTCTGCTGGAGCCTATCCCAGCACACTTCGGCGTTCTTCAATTGGTTTGTTTAATACAGTGTATATGGCAGAGACATGAACTTTGTTGTGATCTCCTGCTCTCACACGTATATACTGTATGCTGATGCTTTAAGTCATTGCAAGTATGTTTGGATTCCAGACTAATCGGTTCATGGCAGTAAAAGAGTGCCGGCTGATGCTGAGCAGGTGTCCGGGGTCAGCAACTCTGATTTATGTTTGGCTGCTTTCACTCGGGTGTGGAAATCAAACATCACAACATCGACCACCACACATTCAGTACAAGCGCCACATGCACCACCAGACTACACACACCCCGCCCATGACTGCCTGTCTTGAGTCTTTGTCTGTCATTTCACTGTCAGTGATTTTAGTCCTCACTAACAGAATCAGGTTTCAGATATTAATAAATATGTTAGACTGTCAGAGAGCGCTGGGGAAGGACATGTTCACTCTAACTCACAGGTACATTCATAAAAACACATATGACTTGGAAAAAAAGGGATAAAACTAACCACTAATATTTATGCAGTTTTTTTTTGTTTTGTTTTGTTTTTTTGTTTTAAGATAAAGGAAGAAAAGAGTGCAAATCCGTCAGTCATGCCACCTGCATCTCTTAAACAGTGTTTGCATACAAGTGTGCTTGACCTTTTCAAAACTCAAAAAAGTACAACAGACCTCTAAAAGCTGGAAAAGGAAGTGCATCTTGCAGACTGAAGACCAAGTCAGCTTGCAGCAGTGCAGCCAGAGTTAATGGAAGTGACTGCTGTAACGTCAACTCTCTGCAACAATGAATATTTAATTAAGGTACTGACAACATCGTCTTCCTGTTTACATAACTAATTAACTTGTTATATTAGCTGTTATTTGATGAGCTGGATATTAGCTTAACAGTTTTCATACATAAACAAGAGTTATTGTGTTGTGGAAGAGCTTTGCTGGATTTTATTTATTCATTTATTTTTAAACATATTTTACTTTAATAGTAATAATAAAAGCAATGAATCAAAGCATACATGAAGCTGTCGGTCTGATTATTCCTCTTGATAGTGGAAAAAGATGTTGACATTGTATTAAAAGTGACACTGACGTATATTAGCAACAGTTTAGGCTTCTTTTTCAGCTTCTCTTAAAATCTGATGAATAATGATTTGCCCAGGGCACTTAACAGTCCTTTAAGATATGTTGTTCTCCTCTCAAATTACCTCTTTGTCAACAACTGCGGAGACCAACTGTGGTCAGGTTGAAGTCATCCATTCATTTTCTACACCGGTTTTATCCTGTTTGGGGTCACAGGGGGCAGGAGCCTATCCCAGCTGTCACGAGGTGCGAGGCAGCACACAACCTGGACAGGTTTTCAGACCATAACAGAGGTAAACAAACATGAGTGTTCACACTACAGTCAGCTTAGAATCAAACTGAAGCCAATATCCTGACAGTACAAGCATAAAGAGACAGAAAAAAAGATTACTTTATCACATTTGTTGACTTTCTTTGTCTCGGTTTCTTGCTCAAGCTGTCACATAAAATGATATCCTCTTTGAACCTGCATGTAATTTCTCAAAGCCTGTGAATAATGGCTTGAAGATATACTTTAATCTGAATATGAGCAATTATGCATTTTCAGCTTCACTGGAAACCTGCTTTCAATCGAGAGCTAAAAGCAGCTAAATGTTTTGCTTGAGTCCTTGAGAAGAGCTGTCCTTTATTTCTGTCTAATTCCTGTCCTGTTAGCTGATTTAAGTCAACAGAATCTCAAACTGGGCCAAAGGTAAATCCACTGGCTACCAGTCAGGTGCTGACCAGTGATCTGTTGCGACAACTCTCAGGTCAGGCTATTAGAACATTATACTAAACCAATGTGTAAATGCCACCTGATCTTAGATAAGATAAGCTTTATTTATCCCAAGAAGGAAATGTCACAGCGGTAGATTTGTACAGCCTAAATAAACGACTTTAAATGAGATGAACAATGTAAACTATTTTAAAAATTGACTTTTGCTGAATAAGGAGTGATAAGAAACATCAAGAGCAAGAATTTCTTTTAAACAGGAGGAAGGGTTTGAGAGAAAACCAGATGCTGAATATAAAATAAAATCGGGGTCAGGCACTACAGGTCTTCAGCATTCTTGTGTAATCTTCAAGACAACTATTGCAGCAGTCGTCCTTATCCCTCTGGGTCTGGTTGTTAACCAATTCCAAAGAGGCAGGACCCAATATTAAATCAGACAGTCAAGAATTACAAATTCTCATTAGGATTGATTATTTAAGATCACAGTGTGAACACCGTCTTTGATATACATAGTTGCTTGAGCACAAACAAATACTTGTATAGTATTTGTTCCAGTGTAGATGACCTACTTCCACTATACAGCAATAATGGCATCCCATACTCACTGTCCAAAGTCCAGCACCACATTGATTTTCCTCATAACTGGCTAATTGTACGCATGTGTCCATGCATTCATTGTCTGCCTCATCATCTGCGCACGTGTAAGTAAACTGGTCCATAAAGGGGCAAAAGGGATGGTCGGTCAAGCAGGAGGGATCACCTCACATGTCGGGGGATTGTGATGACAGAGGATGAGTGTGGGTGCTTCATGCTGTTAGGAAAGACTAAGCTGTGGGACATCAGGTTAATGTACCCTTGCAGCATCTCTGTGTGTAGCAGTGAGCGGATGGAACAATATGGGACAGGCTTGCTGATCCACTGCACTCAGTAATTATCCAGGACATCGCAGCGGGGGTAAAACCAAATCACACCACAGGGGGTAAAGTTCCCCAGCTAAATCACCACAAAATTTCACATTTTCAAGAAGACTGAAAACAGGGACACCAGTTGTGAAAAGATCGACAGTGAATTCATCGTATGTCCAATAAGAGAGTTTGTGATCACTTGAGTCAGACAAGCTGATAGAAAGAACAACATAAATGTGTGCTTTTAAAAAATATAATTATACAGAGTCTCAGTCAGGAGATGGGCCTCTTAAATAACAACACAAAAGCTTCAAAGCGGCTTCATAACTAGAGCCACACTATACGGGTCAAGAGTTCACATTTTTCCTTTAATTTGACACCCATTTTTGTACAAACACTGTTTTAGCCTCTACTGCCCTCGTGTGGCGGTAGTCAGCAGCAGCTCACCTCATGACGACGAGAACAAAATATAACAATAACAGATAGATAAAAACATTACCAATAAATATATATGTATATTATCAGATTGATGGCATTATTGTATTTCTTAAGCAAAAACCACCACCCAGTTAATGAACTGCGAACATACAAACTTGACTGTTGCTAGACTGAAGCTGGAAACGACCGTCCAGTTAAACGGTTACTGTTAAACATAGAAATGAGAAATACTTCATATTGATACACATCAAGATAAATGTTTTAGGATTTTAAGAAATTTAAACGATTAATAAATGTTTGTAATTACCGTCCGTGGGTGACAGAAAAACGGAAGGTTTGGTTCAGCGGCTACGATGCTAGCTTCGAAAAAGCAAACCTCATGACATAACATGGCACTTCACTGTAAAACCTGCAAAGAGTTTGTTTTATACCACCTTTTTAAAAAGGACATAATCTAATCACACACAGAAAACCCGTATTTCGGTGTGATATTATTAAACTCCAGAGGTCGGCGCTCTGTCACTACCTGGTCCCATGGTGTAATGGTTAGCACTCTGGACTTTGAATCCAGCGATCCGAGTTCAAATCTCGGTGGGACCTCATCTTTTAATCCCCGAAGCATGACTGAAACATTTACGTGTTAAAATTGAACGTTCAACTGATTATAATAATTTCCGTCCAAGATATGCCCCCAACGCTTGTTCGCTAAATTATGCCTATATGGCTGAAAATACTCAAACCTTAACAATTTGTGTCTAACTGTGACCCTTTCAAAATATAACAATCCCCTCTAAAATAAATTTCCACACAAATGCAACAGGTCATGTTCAACTTTATTTCCACACATTAATGGCAGTGTTAAGATACAAACATTGATGAGCTTCAGTTAAGCATTTATTTGCATTATTTACTGGAATGTTTCTCAGATTTTTTTTTACAGATATGTTTACTGTACAGCATTGACCAAAGTGAACTGATCGCTATCATTTATTTACCATTTATACCACTGTATCCACACTGAAACATTTGCATCTTTAAAAAGGCAAACTATGTTTGCATGAGTTTTAGAAATAAAGCTTTTTCAGAACACAACTGAAGACAGAAAAGTAAGATGCAAATTGCCAGTATGCAGTGGGGAAAGAGTGCAATGGAAAAAG
>JBAMYA010000022.1:1268389-1285624 GCA_037176975.1 Arrhamphus sclerolepis | reverse complement strand
AGATCGTTTCAAGTGGTGGATCATGCAGTTTCGGGTGGTTCCAGGTGGTTCTGGGTGGTTGCATGTGGTGGTTTCAGCTGCTTCATTTCCTGTCCCCTGAGGTGTTGTTTTGTTTTGTTTTTGTTTTTTTTGCAGTGATTTATCTGTGGTCTCATTTAAAACAAACGCACATGCTTAAAGAATACCTGTGCCACTTTTTGTTAGAAAAGCTGACAAGCTTGATCATGTTCGTCCAAACTCTGAGTCATGTGCTCCATCATGTCACAAATGAGCACTTTTGTTATTGAATCATCGATAAGAATCTTCTTTTTTTGAATAAAAGAAAGTAAACTGGAATATAAATCTGATTTAATCGGTGCTGGATGACCCCCAAACTTCCAAAATCCAGAGCAGAAGATGGATGTGATGCTCATGTTCAGATGTGAAACTGCAGCTGAAATGCAGGTTGATGTGTGATTGTGACGTCTGTCTTGTCTGCCTTTTCAGCTTAACCACGTACATGAGGCTGACTAATGAAACGCTCATCAGTTGTAGAAATCCAACATAATGTCAAATAGCTTTTAAAAAAACCTTGTTTTCTGAGCACAGAGTAGGTCATACGTACTCAAGTGGCGTGAGGAAACCTGATTCATGTTTACAGATTTGTTAATTGGCATTCATGAGAATTAACTGGAACAATAAAGGAGATAAAGTCTTCAGGGGCCACAAATACTTTCTGAGCTGAATGTACCCAAATGTCTGTGTCAGATTATTGCATTTTCTTGTTCTTTTTTTTCTTTCTTTCTTTCTTTTTTTGTTGATTCATGATTTTTCCCATGATTCATAATCAGGAGCCACGAGTCCACAGAGACACAATTTGCACGATGACCTACTTTGGTGGCGTCAGGATTACATTTCTGCGGCTTTTTAAATGTTTTTTTTTTTTATTGAAGCGGGATGCTCACTGAGACCTGAGCCATTCACAGCTGACTGTGGACAGTCGGGGATGAGAATCAGCACCTCCAACTGAGACCCTGGATCCATGTCAGAAAAAAAAGAGTGGAATGATCTCTCTGGGTTTGGAATCAGGTGTTTCAATTACAGGAGTTTAGGTGTCTCGGAATTGTGAGGAAAGATGAGAGCAAGAGATTGACAGCAGCAGTTTGGACTCCAGAGCAGAGAGCTGAGTTAACGGGCCCTCAAGCTGTAGCTAACAAAAGGAGTTCCTCCTCAGTGTGGCTGGACTCTCCCTTGGAGATGTGCTGAGAAGCTCTGACGTTCAGGAGGGACTTGAAGTAGAGTCACTGTTTCCCCACAACAATAAAAGGCAGTAACGGACGCCTTCCAAGGAAGGAGTTTAGGAGGAGTCTAATCTGGAGGAGGCCTAGAGCAGACCCAAGATACTTGAGAGAGATTATATCTCTCGGCTAGCTTGGGAGGGCCTCGGTAACCACCCAGAAGAGCTAAATGAGGTGACTGTGGAAGAGGGAGGTCTGGACCTCTCTGCTTAGGCTGCTGCCTGTTGGACCTGAAACTGGATAAATGATGGATGGATGAATATGCACAAAGAGGGGGTGGGATATCATCCTAATCCACGTGTGCACGTTTTTAAGCAGACTGTGGTTTGCAAAGGAAACATTTCATTAAAGTTTCTGCTTTTAGTATGGATGTTATGCACATTTTCTGTAACTGGTGCTGCCGTGATACTGCACACAACAAAAACAAGTGTTCATCTCTATCAAAGCCTGTACACACACAAACACACACACACACACATACACACACACACACACACACACACAAAACGTGTTTAAAATCACTTGCATGTGTGGGTAACCAGGCTTTGTTTTCTTTTTTTCCTCTCTCTCTTTTGCCCTTGTAGATTTTGGGGCTGTTTTGTCTTTCATTTGTGTCTCATAAAGGCTCCTTTCAGATCTCCGCCTGATCATTTTTATGCATGGACTTATTCCAGTAGTGCTGATGATGGAGAACGAGTCATGTCTCCGGCGCTAATGATGTTACATGTCAGTACAGGAGAATGTACACTTGTCCTGACAACTTTCTCAGTTCAGATTACACAAGATTTGAGCATGTTTGTTCGACAAATCTTCTGCTTGTTGTGAGTGATACCTTGATAATCTCAGTAGGACCAACATTCAGCGTGGACAGTAATAAGAGACCTACCAGTAGTTTCATTTTCTGCTCATTTATTTATGTAATTTATGTGTCTTCTCAGCCAAGTAGATGACTACTTGTGTTATTGTGCTTTTATCTTTAAGTTCTGAGGATGGGATGCTTATGAGCAACTGGTTGCCATGGATATTATGTAAAGTTTGATGATACCTTTTGACTCTGATCGACAGTTGAACACATAAGGTGTTTTTGTCCGTAACAATAGCTGAAATGTGTTGTTGTTTGTAGTTTCTGAGGTGGTGCAGACCTTGCAACTGTGTGCAGACAGAGACCAGACGGATGTGGTGGGAGATCTATCCGTCTGCCTCGATGGCATGACTGTCGACCCTGAAATGTTTGCCTCAGCCGAAGTTAACCATCACAGTAAGTGACAGCGTCGGGAGAAGATGACATCAAAAAACTGTTTCATGTTTTCCTTTCACATTTGTCTTAGTTGCTCACAGTTCAGGTTTAAACAAGAAAGAAATAGCTTACCCTGGTTACTTTCTCCCTCCCTAAAACTCATTTCTGACTCAATTTTTCAGATGCATTAAATGGGGAATCCCAGCCTAACGGGGATCATGCCATAAGGTATAGTAATCTTTCCCATCTTCGGTAGAGTTTTGTTGTTTTCGTTTTTTTTTTAATTCCCTTCCCTGCTGTGGTCATTTTCCCCCCCTCCCCCTGACAGGCACAGTCGGGATAGTTCTCCAGCCGTGGATGGTGTCGAGCACAGATCTTCCCCTGGTGTCCGGAGGACGGGGAACAGCAAAGGGTCACCGTCAGTGGGGGGGAGGCCTGTCCGACCACCGAGGCCCTCCAGACCTCCCCCTCCAACCCCTCGCAGGCCCACCTCTTCACCAGGTCAGACTCTGTTCTGGACAGTTAAAGTGCTGAACAGTCCTGAACGGACTGTACAATCCTGTCGATGTTGAGCATTAAACCCTGCAAGTAAACTGGGAGTTGGGCCCAACTTAGTACAACCATGAAGCCAGTATAATCAATATTCATGCTAGCCTGATGGATCAG
The DNA here is from genome assembly GCA_037176975.1 of Arrhamphus sclerolepis. Taxonomy (NCBI): domain Eukaryota; kingdom Metazoa; phylum Chordata; class Actinopteri; order Beloniformes; family Hemiramphidae; genus Arrhamphus; species Arrhamphus sclerolepis. The sequence goes on along the minus strand of JBAMYA010000022.1, from coordinate 1,282,444 downwards.
AGCGACATGTGGACAGATGTAGGGTCTGAAACAGAGCCGTAGGACCTCCTTGTCCAGGAGGCGGGACTGACGATTGCTTCTCAAACGTTGGTTAGGGCTCCAGCCAGTCAGACAAGGTGACTTTTTCAGCGCAACGCTAATGAGTCAGTGCGAGAGTTTTGTGCTAGAACAGTTTGGAGAGAGACGCCAATATATTGAAAATGTAATCTGTATTTGCAAGCACAATTTGAGAATAACCGGTGTGCTCAAACACTTTGTGGTACTAGGGTGACCCCTATTGTTGTTCCAGGGTCCCACAGGAAGTGGAAGTCCCACATTCCAGCTGTGCTGGGACTACCACGCTAGAAGTCTCGAGGTTTTTAAAAAGCAGAAAATGTATCTTTGAATATCTTTGAAAACACGTAACATTATAGGGCTACAGATATACCCGATCATGTTCAGATTACTTCTTGAATAGCTTCCTTTACTGTTGGAGCAAGTTTACCAGATGTTTCTTACCATTTGTGACTGAGATGTTTCTCATCCACCACAATCACAAAGACACTGTCACAGAAGTCCAAATCTTTAACTGCCGATGCCAAAACCAATTTAGATTACAGTTGTTTATCCAGACTACAGGTCTGTCGCCATTGCGTTAAGCCTGTCCACAGTCGCTCTACAAGGATAGAAAGAACTGATTGGCTCCCCGAGACTTTTGGGTATAATTATGGGCTTCAACAGAGCGTAGCTCGACACATATGCTCAGCAAATCCAAATTTGCCAGCGGTACGTTTAGAATTCTCGGTTACATTCTTGCAACACAACACTGAAAAATACGAAGAACAATTGGACTGAACTTTAAGGTTCCTCTGTCATCGTTAAACTCCTCTAGTAACTTACTACTGGTGAGCTGCTCTCCGGGACCGATGAGCTGTAATAATCTGTCTGCGATGTTTGAATTGTTTTCCTCAGCGTCGTCCAGAAACGGCTCTGCTCCAGAAGATGCAAACGGCAGCCACCCAGCGTCTGATACACCAGTGCAAACAGCAGCTGCAGGGCCTGCATCTGCCCCGGAGTCAAGTCCGTCAGCAGGCTCAGACAGGAGCTCCACATCAGCTTCCAGCTCCGGACCTGCGGCGGTCAGACAGGCAGCTAGTAGCATCACCCCTACTCTCCCTCCCAGAGTCCCCGCAGTCACCAGTGGACCTTTACCTCCTGGGTTAGTCATCAAAGAAGTTATTCAAAGGTTGACAAGTGCCATTTGATCTCTAGTCCCAGAAGACTTGTGTTATTGAACTGAAGCCAAACAGCTAATTAGATCTGTTGGTTTGAACGAATGAGGAGAGAACGAGAGACGTAACTCTCAGGAAGACGTTATTGAATCAGTCTAAGTGTAAAAGTTAGGAGGAAATTTGGTCATTTCCATGCTGAAAAGCTCTTTATGTGAGTTTAAAGAACGATGATCTCTGAAGACTGTAGAAAGCAGCCATGTGGAGCAGCTGTGGACCATAAATGTCAGGGCCAGAGACATGTTTTCAGACCAGTAGCGTCGCATTAATATGAAGTTGTCATATCGTAATAATATTTTCTTGACGTCTCCATTTAGGTTGCGATGCTTTAAATGTTTGATTCCCTTTTTAATCTGTTTGACTGTCGTCATTTTGAAAATATGAAGACTTTTTCTGGATATTTCCTGCTTTTACAGAAGGATTGTATTTGTTGTACTAGCCATTGTGAGAGAGATCATATACCAAATGTCTTTTCCTTTTATGTCCTTTTAACCAGATGGGAGCAGAGGGTGGACCAGAACGGCCGGGTGTATTATGTTGATCACGTTGAAAAAAGAACGACGTGGGAACGCCCTGAGCCATTGCCCCCAGGGTAACAAGACTTTTACTTACCCTTTTCCTTTTCTTTCGTCAAATTCAGGAAAATACTGAACTTGTTGCATGCTGGTATTTTACACAGCCACTGAAGCAGCTACTGCTTGCTACCGTCTCTTTAAATCTCTTGGACTGTTCTTACCTCAGGAAGTTCTGAGGATAAACCATAAACCTGCCAGGCAGCATACGATCTACGCATCTACACATGTGGGAGCTTCAATCTGATCCAGAATATGAAAGCAAACTGCTTTATTATCTTCAGCTACACAAGAGGATGCCTCTCAAAAAAAGATACTCTCCCTATTACCTGTTTATGATGTCACAGAAATGCTGATTTAGTCATTTAGAAACTTATTTTATCTGCAGATTATACGTAATGACAGACACGAGCATAATAGGTTTTGTTTGAAGTAATCGTCTCTGATATAATAAAAGGTACTGGACTGTGTTATTTTAGTATCTTGTTGTTTTACGTTGAAGCAGCAGCTTTTGTCCTCTGCTTTCCGTTGTTCCAACACTATTTTTATTTCAAATGGCATCTTGCTTTGAAAGTGGGCGCTGATGGTAACGATCAGAATGAGTCATCCCAGAGTTGGAAGGAGGTGGAAATGAACACGTACTATTGAAACACGTGGTTCTCAAATGTTTCCTTTCGTTTCCTTTCTGAATTCAGAATCTCATCAGATAAGTGTTTCTGATCTCTGTTCCAGAGCCTCGAACACAGGCCGGCACATAGAATAAATCACAGATTTGGAAAATATGATTGGCTGGCAGGGTCCCTGGTTATTTTGGCTCGAGGGTTCTCATTGGGCCATTGGGCTGTCCCAGGCATCCTGGCAACGCGTCCTCCAATCAGCGTTCATCTTGTCCTTCTGCGTTTCTCCTCTTTGCACGTGTGTGTGTGTGTGTGTGTGTGTGTGTGTGTGTGATTGTGTGCATGCATGTGTGTGTGTGTGTGTGTGTGTGTGTGTGTGTGTGTGTGTGTGTGTGTGTGTCCTCGCCTTTTGTTGTCTGGGCACCTGCCGTTTCCCAACAGACATCACTAGTACTTGCCATGGGGACTTCTTGTCAAGGTTACCTAGAAGTATGAACGTTCTCCAAAAATGTCTAAAATATTCTTGCATCTCTCTACGAGGTCAAAGTTCACCTGGCCTTGAGCACACCGCTAAAAAACATTCAGTCTTATTTCTTCAGCTAAAATCACTTCATTGTAATCGTGTAGCGCAATAAAAATCATTCTTAGGCATAAGGTGAAGAATAACCAGTACTAGGTAATGATGATTGTTAAAAACAGACCATAATATATGAGTAAAAAAGTTGACAATTTTAAATTGGTGGACTTTGATTTCATGGAGGCGGTTCTAACAGACTCTGAGGAAACTGAGTCTGGACGCCTTTGCAGGGTCAAACAACCAATCAGAGAAACGACATGTGACACGAGCAGAGTAGCATCAACAAGCTCTGTGCTCCTGGAAATGGCTGTGACCTCATGTTTAATTTAACATCACTGTTTGTTGTCTTTTTATCTACTTGCTTTTCAGGCTTATAATTGTTTATTTACCGCAAAACCATCATGAGCATCATTTCATGTTGATTCAAATTCGTCAGTGACTCATAATGACTTTGAGAGGCTCTGGCGTTCAGCCAGTAACTCCTGTTCTCTGTGCGTCTTCAGCTGGGAGCGCCGTGTTGACCAGATGGGGCGGGTCTACTTTGTGGATCATATCACGCGAACCACTACGTGGCAGCGCCCCACCATGGAGACGGTGCGTAACTATGAACAATGGCAGCACCAGCGCAGCCAGCTGCAGGGCGCCATGCAGCAGTTCAACCAGAGGTTCATCTTCGGGGTGAGACTTCCTGTTTGCTCCTCTGATGGCGTGTGGTGAGGTGTTGGCCGTGGATTCAAATGGAATTCAGTGACTAATACAGACAACGGCTTTGGGTTTCCCATCTATGAGTGGCAGCAAATGTGTGTTGTGTGTTTGTCTTCACACAAACTCTAATGAGTTTTGTTTCTAAAACAGAGTTTGGGTGAACAGAAATCAGATCAAGCTCAAAATGTACTTGAGTAAATCTGAATATATTATATATATATATATATATATATATAATATAAAGACAATGAATTGGAAATCATTCAAATCTTTTATGAGTGGAAGTTTTTTCACTGGTACAAGGCTGCAAGATTAATGGAGATGACTTTTATTCCCACTTAAGCTGATCCGCACTGATGGAAACTTGAGCATGTTGTCACAAGTAGAGTTGCTTCAGATATTCCTGAACTCCTGTCTGATCCGTTTACTTTGATCATCACTGATCTAGGACCAAGTCGCAGCACCTCAGAAGCAGGAGTTTGATCCTCTCGGGCCTCTGCCACATGGGTGGGGTAAGAACATTACTTTTTTAATGTTTTTTCCAGGTTGACTTCTGTAGCTGGTTTTAAAACGATGACTGCAAGTGTATAAGCAGTTCACTGTTAACCCTTTGTTGCTCCAGAGCACGTTTCTGTGTTTTTGGCGTTTAATTTATAGCCCACTTTATCCTTTTGTTCCAGGCATAATATTGATGATGATCTTAATTTGTTGTCATGGGTTTTTCTTTTTTAGACTATTGTAAACAACGTGGACTGAAATACTCACGTTAAAGACTAAAGAAAAATGTGCACATTGAAGTGTCTTTAACATGAGCTAAAATCAATAATACATATAAATGTGTCTGTTAATCTTTCGTATATATCGGGCTTTAATAATCAAGCCATAAATAATCCAGTTTAAATGGAGTATATTGAAAAAAATAGTTTTTTAGATGATAAAATGGAGTTGGATCGTGATTAAAAACTCAGCAATTTAAGGGTTAAATTATTATTTATTATTTTTAATAATTAATTCTGATATTTGTGATTGGCACAATTGCTAGTTTAAAAAAGTAAAAACAATTAAAAATAATTTTTTTGTTTGTTATAGTTATTTTTTTGTTATGCTTTAACGTAGGTTTTTGAAGGTGCATCTCAGGATTAAGCTGAAGTCATTTTGGATTAGATGGCTGTTTTCAATCCATAAGATGCCAGACATTTTTTTAAACTGTCCACCAAATGAACAATAAAACACTGAGCTTTTTGGCTAAAGTTATATTTCTTTCATATTTCATTTTGGTGGGTTAGATTTTGGCTGTCATACAGTTTGATTTATCGTCCTTTGTGACACGTTTTGACTCGTTCATTCACAAGCAGCATCCTGAACTTTCACAGCCCTTTGATGGAAAACGATAGATCTGATTTCTGTCACGTGTCCAGCGTCGAATATCTTCTGATAAAGATATCGACTGACAGCTTGTCTTTAATCACAGCAGACGGGTGAACTTGTGTAAGATTTTGTCTTTCTGAGATGCAGCAATGAGAAATGAAATGGGAATGATGGCCTTCCTCTCATCCATCCAGATTCTCAAAAGGTTTTGTTTATGGGAGCTGAAAGGTTAAAACTTAACAGTCTCCAAATATATTACTGATTTCCAATTTGGCTTCTTAGTTGAATAATTGCACCTAGATGTAATGATGAACTAATTAACATTACTGTGTCTTTTCAGAAAAAAGAACAGATTCCAATGGCCGGGTTTATTTCGTACACCATCCTACGCGTTCAACGCAGTGGGAGGACCCTCGAACGCAGGGGTAGTGTTTGCTGTTCCAGTGTTGTGGCAGACATTTTTATACATTTAAAAAAAACAACTTTTTCCACGTATCATAACATGCCAGTGACTGGATGCTGTTTTCACATTCTTCCTCAGGCTGCTGAATGAGAAGCCACTTCCAGAAGGGTGGGAGATGAGGTTCACTGTCGAGGGGATTCCTTATTTTGTGGACCATAACAGGAGAACCACCACCTACATCGACCCGCGCACAGGAAAATCCTCACTGTACGTCTTCTGCTACATTTTCTGCTTTTTAAGCGGGGTAGTCCCAGCACAGCTGGAATGTGGGACTCCCACTTCCTGTGGGACCCTGGAGCAACAATAGGGGTCACCCTAGTACCACAGGACTCCTCTTATCTCTGTTCGTTATTTGCCTTTATTTTATTATTATTTATTTTTGCATGTCTGAAAACATTTGACAGTGTCCTTCACTGTGTGTACAGTTTTGGACAAGCTGTTCTTCAAAGTTTTCTGCTACTTTTGATCAATGTCGTGCGTGATATTAAGCATCGAGGTCATGCATCAAAAGACGGACAGGAGGCTCCGTCTGTCTCTTTATCCATTTCAAGTGTGGAGTATAACTGGGTCTTAAGGGGGCAGAACTTACACTCTTCCACTCATCTCACCAGTGTTGATGATCCTTTCTTTTCTGAAATGATGGGAACAGCCTGGAATTTCTTGTGAGGTTCAACGCGTCCACATTCGCCACAGTTTTGTCCTCACACGTGCGCTATATCTCTGCCTTCTGAATCAGTGGGAGTTTTGTTTTTACGCTCTTAACCTGAAGTTTACACGTCGTCCAAAAGCCCCAAATCCAAGAGTAACAGCCAGTTTTTCGACTGGTGCTGCCATCTAGTGGACACTATTTTTCCCGTACTCAGGTAGCCGCTATTACACATGACATAAGCAAGCTAGCTCACTACAGCTAACACTTTATTACAGCAGTAACAAAGACCTCTTACCGTCTGAAATAGCACAGATGCATTTGTACAATTTACAAATGTCCTTTTTTTCAAAGACATTTGGTCAAAACAAATGGATTACCTCGTTACAAATGTTGATGTGACCAAATTAGATTAGATAGAACTTTATTAATCCCCAAACTGAATATTAAATGAGGTCATCAGTGAATTTTTCTTGGCAGGTTAAGTGACTTATTAGAAGAAAAGAAGAAATAAATGTATTTAATTTATATTTTAATCTGCCTAAATGTTTCAGAGATTGTCACGAACAATTTTGGATAAATTAATTGTTTCTGTATAACTTGATGCAGTGATAAGTGTAAGATACTAGTTCAAGGTTTCAGTACTCGTTTAGCGTTGGATAAGAATGTCTTATGGTAATATTTGATTAGCTTTTAGCCAAAGACGTCACATGTCTCTCCTTTTCCCTCATCACAGAGAAAACGGACCCCAGATCACCTACGTTCGAGACTTCAAAGCCAAAGTTCAGTACTTCAGATTCTGGTGCCAGGTAAGAGCACAACAGTTCAGTCAAGTCACAGTATGATCGACATTATAAAAACATACTAGTATTTAGAGAGAGGGATTGATGAACAACAACTTTGCTGTCTTGATCTTCAGGGAAATGCTGTTTTACAGAAAAGATGCACATTTTAAATGTGACTCAGGTTCAGTTAATCAGGAATTAAAGAAGTGCTTTGTTTTTTTGTTTGTTTGTTTTTGTTTTTTTTATAACATCTTGGGTATTTTCAAATCATTTTGATATTAGGATCAGATATTTAACTTATTGAATTCACAGAAGTTAACTTCACTGTTTTTGATTTGTTGTTCACACCCATCTTATGTGCTCCTGTGGGCTGGTGGGTTTCCATTAGCAGTGGTCTGGGGTAATTTTATTACCAGTGGCAGTCATGCAATGATGATTTTCAGTGACCTATACAGGTCCCTGCTTTGGGTTAGGTACTTTAAGGGCTGTTATGACACTTTGACGTAATTTATGGTGACTTGGGACAATGGTGAGTAAAGTGGTGTACATGTGTTCAATGAAACTTATAACTCCAAATCAGAGCATCTGGGTTTCGGGTTTGTTTGTTTGTTTGTTTTTTTAAGGTGAAACCTAATATGTGGTGCTCTGCATGCTCTTTAAAAACCGAAACGGCATATTAGAGCAGCGCAACCGCCATGCAGAAGCATCTCAAAAGGACACGCCCTGTGGCAATCCAACCTCAAAGTGACAACACAAAACTTTAAACTTTCTTTTCTGCTGCTCCCTACTCACAGCGGTGCAATCAGCATGATTAATTTGGTACAAGTTTTTGACAGATGTCCTGACCGGGAGAACTTTTTTTTTCTTTCTGTTATTTAGACTCTTTCAAATTCACGTTTAAAAAGTATGCCCTGAAATGCTTTGCTCTGTGTAAACTAGAGCTCTGACAAATGGGGCACCATAATGGACATTATTCTGAAATAGCATTCATACACGCACATGAAATTCTAAATACAGTCATACATGCAAACACAAGAAATGCTTTCATACACACACACGAAATATATTCACACGTATGAATGCATATATGTGAATGAATGCATTTCCATTTCAACTGAAAATTTCAATAAGATTTATGAAAGAATTTCCAATAGGATGCATGAATGCATTTCATAAGTGTGTGTGTGTGTGTGTGTGTGAATGCTGTTTCAGAATAATGTCCCTCATGGCGCCTCATACTGAACAGTCTTGGCACTTTTGGGTTGGGCAGAGCCCATGTTGCATTTATGGACATTCTGAAAACTGAATGCTGCTCTGCATGTTAAAGTTCTGAACTTTCCATATAAACTGATGTCTCTTAAGGCTGTAAATAGATTTATGGAGAAGGTTCTGTATAAACCAAACGATGCCCGAAGACACTTTTGCTTTGTTAATGTTAGAAATTTATTTCATTATTTTTCCTCATTTTAAAGTAATAAATTGTGAGAATGGTAAAATATATTATCATTTGTTGGCATTTAACAGAATGATGAATTGAAAAGTGGAGAAAAATAATCAGTGGAATAATGGAAACATTGTTGGTGGTAGCAGGTACTTAACTGCAGCTCCAGAAAACGGCTGGGTGGGTGTGGTGTAATTTCAGTGCTCACTGTTGTTTGCTGTAAGCAGAAGGTGATGTTCTTCAACCCTCTAAATGATCCCTTCTTGTCTCATCACAACCATTGCAGTGTTTACATGCAGCAAACAGAAACCATCTCAGCTACCTAAATATTTATCTTGGTGTTCTAGTCTGTTTTTCTTCCCTTTTCTCCTCCTTCTATTTCCTCGTTGTCTCTCTTCTTTTATTGGCGGTTGGCAAATATGGTTCACTACCACCAGTAATGGTGGCAGTGCGTACCAGTGGTATGCAACGGCTCAGTCAGTGGATCCTACTGGGTCCGACACCGTAATGAAGGCGCAACAGCTGAAAGGACGACAGAAGTTAAAGCGCCTTAAGTTTTTACCCCGAGCCTCCACTAACGGAAACCCACATTTTGATTTGTTGGTGTAAAATTAATTACTGCATGTTTTGACTCTTCTCCAGCAACTGTCCATGCCTCAGCACATCAAGATCACGGTATCCAGAAAAACCCTTTTTGAGGACTCTTTCCAGCAGGTACAACTAAAATACTCCTTCCTACTAGTGCTGAAGCTCAAAGTGAGAATGGTCCCTCAACTTTAAGTGGTGTCACTCTTGGCCTTTCAAATTTTAAGAGCTTTAATTTTAAAAGAATAAGTGCAGTGATGTAAGAGCACACAGAATGAGTTCAGGGACAGAAATGAAGCATTTAGTTTCCCAATGAATGAATGATGCTTTACCTTACGCTGCAGAAGTCTCTGTTGTTGTAATCATCTTAAATTTTAAAAAAAAGGAGAAATGGCTTTGAAATGAAAAGAAGATGCCCCCAAATACCCAAAACATTTCACTTTCAAACTTATCCAACACATATCACTTGAAAAATTATTTGTTCTCATCAAAACTTCTTATATAAATAAAAAACATATTAGACTTCATTTTAAAGTGAAATGACGTCAAAGCTTTTGTGTAGAATAATTTTTCTATTTGCAAACTGTCGGAGACTGAAAATCTTATTGAAAGATTTGGAGAAGCCAAATCTTTTCTCTTGTCTCGAACACAGCAGCCTCATCAGCGTAATTGTGTTGTTTTTATTTTAGATAATGAGCTTCAATGCTCAGGATCTACGACGGAGATTGTGGATCATCTTTCCTGGAGAGGAAGGCCTCGATTACGGAGGTGTTGCCAGGTAAAAAATGTCCCACAATGTTGCTTTTAAATGTGTTGTCATGATTTAGAAGCCTTATGAAGACAGCTAACTTAGGCTGTTTATTAAAGCTTGTAAAAAGCACTTTTGAAGAGCTTTTAACAGAATTCCCCCTAATTTCTGTCCGTCTCTCACAGGGAGTGGTTTTTCCTGCTCTCCCATGAGGTTTTGAACCCCATGTACTGCCTGTTTGAATATGCCGGTAAAGATAATTACTGTCTCCAGATCAATCCTGCCTCCTACATCAACCCTGACCACCTCAAGTACTTCAAGTTCATAGGGCGCTTTATTGCCATGGTTAGTTGGTTTTTTGTCACTTGTTGCTCCCATATTAATGTCATATTGAGAGAAATTTGTTATATCACGATTTCTGGATTAAATGATGCATATTTACCCTTTTAGGCTCTTTTCCATGGCAAGTTCATCGACACTGGTTTCTCGCTGCCGTTTTACAAGCGAATCCTCAACAAACCGTTGGCCCTCAAAGACCTGGAGTCGATAGACCCGGAGTTCTATAACTCCCTCATGTGGATCAAGTGAGTGCATTTAAAAGTCCACCGTTTCATTGCCCTGCTAGATCGGAGCCACATCTGGACAGATGCAGGGTCTGAAAACGAGCCAGAGGGCCTCTTCATCCAGGAGGAGGCACCAACACCTGGTTTAATAAACACCTGGTTGGATAAGGGGACTCATTCAGAGTGACAAGTGTTGTGGAGAAGAGAGACTCGTTCATTAGAGCAAGTTTAACAGACGTCTCTTATTTGTAAATGATATGAACCTCAATCCACAACAATTTCGAAAAGAAGTCCAAGTCTTTAAATATCGATGACGAAGCCAGTTTAAATGACTGCGGTTCCTCAGCTGCAGCCATCTTATTTGTTTACCATCCAGACTGCAAACGTCTCAGCTCTCATCATGGCATGAAGCCCTCTCAGACGCTCTACAACGATGGGAAGATCTGATTGGCTCCCCAACACTTTTGGGTATAATTAATGAGCTCCAACAGATGGTAGCTAGATGAATGGTCCATCTAGAGTTCTGGGCTCCCTCTTATGTTATTTTTAAAAACTATTTAAAAGCACGATTGATTGCATTTAGTGATGGGACATGATATAAAAAAATAAATAAATAAATAAATAATTAGAGGCTTGGTAATTAATGAATCGTGGTTAATCACAAATGGACCAACAGGTTAACAGAAAAGTGTCTTTTCTGCCATCGAAAATGGTAAACAACAAAACAAAAACCGCTGAAAAACAACGGCGCCATGTTTTTTGTTGAAGTGATACTGTATGTTTGAAATGCTGCATCTAAATTAATGCACTAAAGTCCCAGCCTAAAGTGCGTTAGATGTTTACCTTCTGTGTCTAAGCTGCAAATACGTTCCCTTGTTTTGTTGATTAATTTGAAGAATTTCTCAACACAATGTTCTGTGTTTAAAAAAAAAAAGAAAAAGTGAAAAAAAGTATACATTGGGACTTTAGAGGTTTTTCCTAGTTTGGTATAAAATTACTCTCTTACTTACTTAAGGGGGAAAATGCTCCAAAGGGAAGCAGGGATCTAATTAGTTTGTAAACGGTTTTGCTTTTCAGAGACAACAACATCGAGGAGTGTGGCTTGGAGATGTTCTTCTCTGTTGACAAGGAGATCCTGGGAGAAATCACCACCCATGAACTGAAACCAGAAGGAGGAGACATCCAGGTCACAGAGGAGAACAAAGAGGAATACATCAGGTACCTTTAACTTCACTGCATATTCACCTTTTATTAAAACTCTGCGGGTTTTCTAAAGCTGGTGTTTTTTAATCTGCTGCAGGCTGGTAGCTGAGTGGAGACTGTCCAGAGGAGTGGAAGAGCAAACAGAGGCTTTCTTTGAAGGCTTCAATGAAGTCCTCCCCCAGCAGTACTTGCAGTACTTTGATGCTAAAGAGCTAGAGGTATGTTTGGAGCCAAACCCTGAGTGTATAACGTGTTCTGTAGCTTATTTTGGTTTTGTTTCTGATTTTTGATGTGTCCTGTCACAGGTGATGCTGTGTGGCATGCAAGAGATCGACCTTGCAGACTGGCAAAGAAACACCATCTACAGACACTACGCTCGCAACAGTAAACAGATCGTCTGGTTCTGGCAGGTCAGTGTGAAGCTGCAGAGGCGACGCGTTTTAACTTTTATTCGTTTCAGTGTAGCTTCATGACTGTTATTGTGTTTAACATTGTTTGGGCTTGTGAAGTAGGTGGTGGAATGTGTATTTTTAAAAGAATATGAATATAAAAGAAAAAAAAAAAACACAGCAATACCACTCCTGACGACATGAAACATAAAGATCTGCCATGTTGATAAAAAAGCCATCGATTATACTGCGCTTGTAATACCAGTCTGTCCCACTAGAGGGACGCTTCTAGTCTCTTAAGCCTGATTTATGCTTCTGCCTAGTAGCTACACACGTACGCAGCAGACGGCCCTACGCCACCTCTGACATTTATACCTCTGCGTTAGTGATGTGTCGTTCCTGAAAGATTCGTTCAATATGAACGAATCTTTCATGTGACTCAGAAGTAACGAGTCGTCTCAGTGAGTGATTCGTTCATCTTCATGCAGTACCTTTCATCGCCACATGGCAGGCAGCTGCATCAGCTCAGTCAGCAGGACAGGAAACTGAAATGATTCGTTCACGACTCACTCAACTGTGCGTCCGTCCTCAGGTCCTCGTTCATTTGTCACATGACAGGCAGGCCGATGAGGCTGTGTAGAGAGCAGTAAACACAACAGTTCATTCATACGGATCATTCATACGATCATTCTCTTGTTCATTTGTCACATGACAGACCGTTCAAACAGGCAGATCAGGCTAACGGTTTGTTCTTCACGTGACAGCTACCTCGTCACTGTTGTGCTGTTGAACAACAATGGCTGGAGGATACAGGACACAAGTCACTTTGTTGTGGTCTGGATTTGCTTTCCCAGGTTTTCAGGGTTTGAATTGCTTGGGGCATTTTGTGCTTTATACTTTGTCAACTCAGCTGAAGCAAACCATGTTGCTTTCAGTGTTTAGTGTTTAGAACCGCTGCCTTTTTACAACCACACAAGAGGGCTACGGCGCCACCTGCTGTAAAAATGAACAAAATGACTCAAAAAAAGATTTGTTCAATTTACTGTCCGAGAGTAAAAGATCCGAGTCAGTAAAAAGAGTCGAACGTCCCAACACTATTATCCGTATCTGTATCTGTAAACCATATGAATTATCTATATCCGTATCTGTACTCGGAGTGGGCGGGGCCTAACCCAGAAGTGGACGGGTTTAAACCAGAAAGTGGGGTTGGTTGTCTTGAAATGGGCGGGGCTTTAACCTTTTGCAATTAATATGGGTTGATCAGAAATTGTTATATTTATTGCTCATTAGAAAACTATTTACAGGACAGCATCAGTATTGAACTTCTGATCAATGTTTTTGATCACAATAGCAAACAAACTATTTACATTGATTTGCAACAATGAATACAACACATGCGGTTTCAATTATGAAATGAAATTTAATGAACAAGAGTTTTCTTACTCGACATAATTTTCTTTTTTATTACTTTTATTATATTATAATCAGTGTTTCCTTTGTTTGTATTTTTTTGGTTCTTTCTTTTTTTTTTGATTTCCACACCAGGTGTGTGTGTAGCTTAATTTGTAATATTATTTATGCCACTACTACCTAGAAAGTGGCAGACACTCAGTGGATGAAGTAAAATAAAACTAGTTAGAGTTTAAAAAAAAAAAAAAAACTCAGATGACCAACAGAGAGAGAGAGAGAGGGCAGCTTAGCTTAATTTGTAATTCTTATACCACAACTTCCTTTATTCTTATATGAATTACAACAAGAAAGCGTCAAACACTCAACGCGTGAAGTCAAAAGACTGTTTTCAAGCGATGGTTAAAAAGAAAAAAAACTATCACTGACACGCGGAGACGCTTTCTACAAAGTACCACATCTGAACAAACCCACGTTTACCAGAACTCTACTGGTTATAAGTATGAACAAACTGTAATAAAAACAAACTTGAAAGAAACCTGAAACGTTAACGGAAAAGGAGACAGCGAGCTGAGGCCTGTATCATGAAGCAGGATTAACTTATCCTGGGTTCCTCAGACCTATCCAGTTCAACTAACACTAACAAACCCAGTCAGGATAATCAGTATCACGACGCTGTCTATCAAGTCGGTAACTCAACCCTGGGTTATCTTATCAA
>JBAMYA010000022.1:1226423-1245631 GCA_037176975.1 Arrhamphus sclerolepis | reverse complement strand
GTACATAGCTTTTCAATTTATTTTATGTGTGTGTGCACTTTATGGAGCAGCTCTGAATCTCATTACACTTGTGTGATAACAATAAAGGCTTTCTATTCTATTCTATTCTATTCTATTCTAAAAAGGTGTCCAAATTTTTGACTGGTGTAAATCTGATTCTGATGAAGTCAGTGCCTCACTAGCAATAAACCTCACTGCACGTCACTGGTTTGTATGTATAATATATGAATATACATCTGCGTGCATGTGTAAATATTCTGCCATTTGATTATTTTTAGCTTCTTTATTTTAGAATTTGATTCTATTCTAGTTAGACAACATAATTAGAATTTCAATGCACTTTGTGCACCGTTGTGTTTGCATTGTGTATATGACAATAAAATATCTTGATTCTTGAATATATAACTGCTGGTTTTACTGTTTTCATCTAAATCTACTTCATTCTGCTGTATTGCAAAGTAGAATTGTTTACTGTTTTGGTCTTCAAGGTATTTGTGGTATTTTACTCATCTGCCATAAGAAATCTGATGAAAAGTTGAGACATCTTCACTTTTCTCTTAACATTTGGAAGCATACAGTGTGTCTGAAGTGTCTGTTGTTTTCCTTTTTATTTCTTCTTTTCTGTCAATTGTATGTTGAATACAAAACTTGTTTTGACAACTTTGTTAAAAGATCTTTTGGGAGGTTAATTTATGTTTGTACTGAGCTCTAACAAGTTCACAGATCAGTTACAATACTTTTGGCCTTACGTGTCAGAATATGTGCGCTTGTGTAAAGGCTTACAATGTCATTTGTGTTGTATTAAAAAAATAAAAAATGATAAAAATGACATGTGCCACTTTTGTCAGACTGCCAGAGCTCAATGCTTTTGGTTTGGTAATTATTGCCTTTCTGGTTTTTCATCCTGAATGATGACACAGAGATCACCAGTAAAGATAACGGTGATGTCATGAAATGTTCGTGTCATGCTTAAAAAGGTGGAACGTTCCTGGTCCTGTTTCAGACACTTGCAACACCTGCTATCAGATCATGAGCCTCGTACAACTGAGAAACATTGGTGGTGGTGAGTAATAAAGATTTCACTCCAAGCTTTATGTCGTCTGTGTACATTTATGGCTTCAACTTAGTATACATAAGTTCGGCTTAATTGTATTGTTTGAATTTGTTTAGAAGACATTCTCTGACATTCTTTTTCTAGCTTATTCCACATTAAATGAAGCATAAGTTGAGTGTATAGCATCCACAGAATATTCTAAAAATATATGCATGTATATTTATTATAAATTCTCTGCAAAGAAACTATACTGAGGATCCTGCAGACATGTATATTTATGTAAAAAGGTTTGGAATGTGACAGGGACAAGTCTAGTGGAGTAATGTGACAGAGACTGCATAGTTTTAAAGCATTTAAGTTATCTAGTGCAGCATTTTTGTCTTGTTTTGTTACCCAGCTGCAGTCACAACTTTGACACTTAGCTGTCGTCCCGTCTTACTGTCAGTGGTGGAGAAATCATTAAATATCAAGTGAGGTTTATACATCACTATTGTGCAGATTTTTATTTATTTTTATTTTTTTTTAATTGTTTGCAGCCTGTTTTTTAATCACGAGACATCTGCTTTTCAGGGGCTGATGAGGGCCACTGTCGTCTGACGCTTGTAGACTTTGAAGCTCATGAAAACCAGATTTCCCATGAGACCCAGGGACTTTGCAACCAACGCCTGGTGGTGCGACGAGGGAAACCGTTCAAGCTCACTCTGATGTTTCAAGGCCAGTGGTGGAATCCATACAGCCACAGGCTGGTGCTGGAAGTTTATTTAGGTATTAGACACAACTGAGGCCCACGTTGACTTGAATATTGTCCTTATTTGGTGTTTGGGGGTTGATCAGAGCTGCTCAGAAAAGTTTGCATTTAATTATTGATTATTCTGAGTGAGGTTGTTGATGTTACGCATACTACCGTTCAAGAGCTTCAGAACACCCAAATTCTTCCAGTTTTTTGTTAATTTTAAAACAGTTCAAGTCCAGTGAATAAAGGTAACTAGTGGACTTCCAGAAATTAACAATAAAGATAGGTTTACCCAAAACTGAAAGATGTAATGTACATTTCATGATCATATATAAAAAAAAAAAAGGTTTTCAGGAAACAAAACAAAGCAACTTCCAAATATCCCACATTTATAGGATCTTCTGCAACAGCGTTGGGAAGAACTTTCTGAAGAATATTTTCATTGTAGAAAGAATCCCATGAGTGTGCTCAGCTGTTAAAGCTTTGAGTCAAAAGTTGGTTCATAAATTTTTTATGTTATTTTTTTTTTTATTCGTTCTATGCTTTCATTTCAGAGTCCATTTAGACATTAAACTGCAACATTTTCAACAAAATGTGGAAAAACTGGGGTGTTGGAAAACTTTGAAACATCAGTGTATCTGAACTGTAGAACTTATAAATAAAAAAACAAACAAAAAAAAAAAACAATTTCCTGAAGTTTGAAAAAGGTCTCAGAGTTTGGTCAAAGCTAGCTTACATGTAAACTCACCGTTTTCTTTGGACAGGCACACTGTCGCAGAGCTTCCCAGTTCTGCTACCTGGTGAGTGGTCTGAGACTAAAGGCTGGTGGGCTGCGATCCACCCTGAGAACAAGTGTCCCAGCTCGGTCTCTGTCGACATCTGCTCCCCTGTTCTGTCCCCAGTGGGTCTGTATAACCTCTTCGTCCACATAGACGGCACACAGCGCAGGAGGACTTTCAAAGTGGGCACGTTTGTGCTGCTCTGCAACCCCTGGCTGCAAGGTGGGTCCATGCTGCTGCAACACCCAGTAGTTACTGTCTGTGCTGTTTTTTTTCATCGACATAATTCTGCACACCTGCAACTGCGTTTCAGATGATCCGGTGTACATGCCACTGGATTTTCATAAAGAAGAGTACGTTAAGAATGATTATGGAATGCTTTACATGGGCTCTCATGCAAACTTTTGCATGCGGCCGTGGTCATTTGGTCAGGTAGGTGACGTACAACGTGCTGCTCTTGTGGATTTGTTAATTTATAAACACATCATTTTCAGATAAGAGTATGTTCCTCTATATCTGTGCTTCTGTATGTGCAGTATGAGCCAGGAGTCCTGGATGCATGCCTGAAGCTTCTGCAGGTCAGCTCTGAGCACCTGAGGAACAGCTGCAAAGACTACACTTTGCGAGGAGACCCCGTCTACCTCAGCAGGGTGGTATGTGCTATGGTAAGAGTCAACACCAAAGTTATGTGAAATAGATTTGCAAAGACATTTTTCTCTATCTGGCTACAGTTGTAATGAATATGGCTGAACATACTTGGAGTTTTTTTTTTCTACAGCTTCACAGTAGTAAAAGGCAGAAGGTTGAGTGACATGTTTCCTGTCCAAGGTGAACTGCAACGATGATCTCGGGATTCTGCAGGGGAAATGGGAGGGCAGCTACGCAGCTGGGGTGAAGCCAACAGACTGGAGTGGAAGTGCTGACATCCTTCGCCAGTGGGCATCATCCAACTGCAGACCTGTTCGCTATGGACAATGCTGGGTCTTTGCATCTGTCCTCTGCACAGGTTGTAATAGTATTGTACAAAATCATCATGTGTGTCATTTAATGAGGACATACTGTATTACATCTTTAGTGATGTCATTATTCCCCATTGTGTGACATAGTTTTTTTCTGTCCATCTATAGGATCTGCAATGTTAAATCCAAGTGGCATCATCCCACTTCTGGGTTGAAGGTCATCCAGGGTGTTCATTTTGTTGCAGTTCCTCGACTGACCACTAGGTGCTGACTCCAAAACAAAGCAAATCCCCATAGACACCAATGCTAAAAGTGTCAACTTTGCAGCAAATTAAACATATTTACAGCCTGGTACAAAAATTATTTTTGTCTCTATAGTTAGGTTTACATCCATCACAACTTTATGGGGTGAATTTTTTAATACCACATCAGATAAATTCATATTGAACAATAAAGCTGACCAATCAGATGCCTGCATGTAATTGACATGCTTGACTGACAACGTGTCATTGGCTTTGTCAGATTTTTCTCACCTTTTTGCAGCATGGTGCTGTGAAGTTTGAGGAAAAATGGGCTTCAGTCTCTCTTTACAAATCTATGAGTCACATGACCGGATAGTTCGGCCAGTATTTACCGTCAATGGTCAGAAGTAATTTCAAACCAAGCAACCAACATTCCAGCTTCCCAGTTGCATCCTGGGAATAATTCTGCTGCAAAGTTGGTGCTTTTTAACATGGGAGTCAATGGGGATTTGCTCTGTTTTGGACCAGCATCTAGCGGTCAGTGGAGGAACTGAAATAAAATGTACTTCCTGGAGGAGCTTCAACCCAGAAGTGGGATGATTAATGACTTCTGATTCAAACTATCATCACTGACCAATCAGAGAAACCTAAATCTTTCAGGAAGAAACAGGAGCTAAAGCAAAAGGTGGACACAATGTAAAGTAGAAGGAATAAATATATTTGTATAATGGAAGTGCTGTAGAATGAGTGCGTTTGTATGAATTAATGGGTTATTGCGAAATGCATTGTAAAGTACTTTGTAGAAGCTGGATGAGGTTAAAAGCACCGTTAACAAGATTAATGCTTCCTCGAGATTTAAGAGGCAGAGGTGATTTCTCTCAGACTGTAAAGGAAGCTCAGCTTCCCCTAAAACGACAAAAATTAAATATGTATAGTTGTGTTAATACATATGCGTTAGAACACGTTCATCTCAAAAGTGAAATCGTTAAGAAGCGTCGATGTCAAAGATTTCATGAAATCCTTTTCTTCTACGGTCTATGATCAGTGCATTTATCCGTAGAAGCTGAACGTTCATTCACGTCAATGGGACTGAATGGAACAGTTATTTTTCATTGCCTCAGAACTCGACGGTCATTGAATAAATGCCACGATTTAGTCCCGCCCCCGACACTCAGCTTCTCTGGGGGTCAGTGGACCTGTGGGCTGGAATGGAGGCTGAGCTTCTGCATGATGATGATTGGAGGATCAGTTGAAAGGCTGAATCCCATTTTGATTGACAGCTATTTTGAAACATAAACCATCACTTCATCATTGGGAGCTCAGTCCCATCATGGATTTGGCAAGTTAAGTCAAAAGACAAACTGCAACCCATTTATTGTTGTTTTCTTAGTGAAATTTCTGGACCATTTCCATAGTTCATTTTTTACACTGTAAATAAAACACACTCGTAGTATTTCCTTGTTTCGGTTTAATATAATTTCAATATTTACTTGTTTGAGTATAATATCGTTTCATTAGTTCGTCTACAAACCATTTTCTTGAAAAGGAACAGAGAGCAGAATTTACAGACATCCCAAGTCTCCCGCATTCAGATATCAGCTCCCTGA
This sequence comes from Arrhamphus sclerolepis, assembly GCA_037176975.1. NCBI lineage: Eukaryota > Metazoa > Chordata > Actinopteri > Beloniformes > Hemiramphidae > Arrhamphus > Arrhamphus sclerolepis. The sequence continues at coordinate 1,240,257 of JBAMYA010000022.1, read as the reverse complement.
TGCCCACACAGATAAAATGTCCTGAATCGAAATTGAGTGGCCAAGAGCGCACGGAGGTGAGACAGACTTTTTCCCCCAATTGCGTGTGGAAAGGAGAAGGAGAGAGAGGCCATAACATAGAACACCAGAATAACGGTAAAAGCCGCAGCTCTAACTATTCGTCCACCACTATCAAGCACCACATCACTGAGGAGAAGAAGAATTGGATAAAAACAAAACAAACGCCTGTCATTCACATTCATGTCTGAATTTACATAGAAATAAACTGACAATTTTTATGTTGTCAATCGACAATGAGCTTCCCCTCTTTGAAAGACCAGCAGCCGCCACTGTGAAGAGGGTAAGTCGTAGTCCTCTTGATGAGCTGATAATCAGCAGGTGTGCAGAATGCTATGAAAGCAGACATTTTGGTAGTTAGCTGGTAGCCCTCATAGCAACTGCGAAGCACAGCAGTGGAGGAGTGATGATTTGAGCCACAGAACGTTGGTCCAAAGAGGATTTCATGGTCAAATGAAGTTGCGAGAGTATCTAAAGACTGTCTGACAGATGAAGCTGGGTTGAAACTGGGTCATGCAAAATGGTAAGATGTGAGCTGGTATCTTTTGCAAATGAAATCAATCTGATTTTTTTTTTTTTTTCTTCAGTGATGAGAGTCCTGGGGATTCCCTCCAGGGTGGTGACAGTTTTCAATGCAGCCCATGACAGTAATGGCAACGCCGCAATTGAAGAGTATTACTCAAGTGCAGGAGAGAAGCTCAACATGTCAAAGGACAGCATTTGGTAGGTGCAGCCAGCAGTTCAAATAGTTGTCACTGAGTTGTTTCATTGTGTGCATAACAATTTATTTTCTTTAGCATTTTTAAATATAAATCTGTACATTTCTGTTTGTGTTAAATGCAGCATAATAATGGCTTATGTGAACTAATAACCAGTGATTTGAAAAAGAGTAGCAGTCTGCATTTCTGTTAGCCAGTTCATGTTTATTATTCTGTTTTCACCCACACATTAATCTAATAATTAGTCATCTGAATGTGTGGTTTCTTTTAGGAACTTTCATGTGTGGGTGGAGTGCTGGATGAGGAGATCAGACCTCAGTCCGGAGTTTGACGGCTGGCAGGTAGTGGACCCAACACCCCAGGAGAAAAGTGCAGGTGGGTCTCGAAAAAAAAAAGAAAGTGCAACTCTACACAGAGTTGGTTCAAAGTTGGACAGTTTCTGAATATTTGTGATTTCAGACATTAACTTAATACCACTATGAAAGATTGCACTCATTAGCACCCCTCTTTGTTTGAGAAGCGCAGTTGTCTGTTACCGAGTTCCACTGTGTTGCTTTAATAATGTCACTGATTCAGATAATATGAGAACAATGTGATTTAAAAATGGTATGAAGCCACTCATAGGACAACTTGGAGGTTGGATCAGCTTGTGTTGGGCATTTTAAGACCTGGAGGCAGAGTTGGAGGTTAAAATCTTGAGGTTCTCTTTGGGAGAACGAGGATGGATAGAATCAGGAATGAAGGAATCAGAGGGACACGACATGATGGAAGTTTTGGAGAAAAAGTCAGAGAAGCGTGATTATGACTGTATGTTTGACAAAAGATTAAAAACCTTTCAGAAGCAGGGCTCTGAAGTGATGATGATGATCACTAAACACAAAAACATTCTTCTCTTAGGACAATACTGCTGCGGCCCATGCCCAGTCGCTGCCATCCAGCAACACTGCTTTTTTGCACGGTATGACGCCCTGTTCCTCTACGCCTCTGTTGACGCTGATGTCATTCAAGTGATGGTACGTAATGGATCGGTGGTGGGGAAGACGGTGGACGTTGACAGAGTGGGAAAGCTCATCTGCACCAAAAGTATCGGCTCAGACAGACCACAAAATCTGACAAAGTCTTACAAGGGCATGAAAAGTAAGATATGACCAACTATCTATCTGTCGTCAATATGCGTGTTAACGTTTTGCACCTTTATGTATTTCTTTCATTTTGTTTATTGTTTTTTTTTTCATTCTAAGGGCGGAAGTGGGCATACCCTGACAATTTCCATGGAAATATTCCAGACGTAGATGTAGGGCTGATATCCTGCTGCTTTGACTCATGCTGTTATTCTAATGCAGAGATGACTCAAGGTAAACTTTCATGCTTCAATTTGACAGTTTCTGCTCTTACATATTTCTTATTTTTTGAAGACAAAAAAGAACAGAAACCAGATTTAAAAAAAAAAAGAAGAAAAATATTGATTCAAATCCAAATGTTTTAAGAACAACATCCCAGAAAATGCATTTTGCATGCTGTCAATCTGGCAGCATGACGTTAAAATGAGACGTTAATGTTTCCAGTACGGCAGAAGCATAAACACATAAACGCTGATCAGTTTTTACTTTCACTTCAGTGTTTGGTGGAAAATGTTGGTGAAAAACCAGTGTGATATGATTTAACAGACAAACACAAGCTAACAAACTTGGTCAATATTGTGCCGCTGAAATGAGGATTAGCGACTGAAGAATCACTGCGCTTCATTAGTGTTACACACAAAACACACTGTGCTTCTAATTATGCATTCATTTGTGACTTCAAATAATTTTATCTGATGAAGTAGATAAAAATTCACCCACTGTACAGTTGTTGTGGACGTGAAATCTAGTCATGGAGATTTGACCCAGGCCATGAATATGTTTATCTCTGCATAAAAGTCGTACATTTGTTATACGAGGGATCATTTGAGATTGACTCACTTCGCACCAAACCGCGTTTCCACTAAATCATACGCCCACCTTCTCCAGGGGGAACGCCACCCACATTGGACGTGTCCCTAAGCGTAGATGGGGTGCCATTACTGGGAGAGAGCATCCGTTTGTGTGTGACGGTCACAAACAAGTCCAGCAGCCCCAGGACTCTGATCACATATGTCAACGCGCAGTTGAAGGAGTACCACTGCAACCCACAGCAGAGCTGGTGGAGAAGGCAAAAAGAAGTGCACGTACAGCCACGTCAAGGTGACTGAACACAGAGACACTCATGGCTCACATACAGTAGAAATATGCACTTAGTTTGATACTCTTCAGTCTGCAGTAGTTCACTGTTACAACTGTTGGTTACATACATCATACTCATGAAATCTAATGGGCTTTCTATGGATCTATGGGTTTTTTTTATGCATTTCATTTTCAACATTGCTCTCTGCTCTTTTTACCTTTTACTTTCTCTGCAGTGCTGGCACTCCACCACACCATTGTTTACTCTGAGTATGAGTCCGTCCTGTCAGCTGACGACATTGTGAATGTGGCAGTGGTGATAAAGGACATGAGGACTTTAGAAATAGCTCTGGATGCACAAGAGTTCAGCATGAGAGCACCGCATATTACCATAGAGGTACAGCAACAATCAATCTCTATTCTTTAGCTCACAAAGGATAAGTTGGTTGCATACAACAAGCTGAAATGATATCCGTAATGAAGAACAAAGAGAAATAACACCACACCTTAGATGTTACTTTAAAACATGCTATTTAATGTTGCACATTGTGGACATTAAGACCTTGGAGGACTTATGACCTCCCCATGTTGTGTGTGATCATGTACTTGTGACTGCTCTGCAGATGGAAGGGGGGGACAGCGTCCAGCTGAGGACAAAACACATAGCTCACGTGGCTTTCACCAACACATGCAGTGCACCTCTGACAGGAGCTGTGCTGAGTGTGGAGGGGTGCGGCTTGCTGCAGAGAAAAGAGGAAGTCAGGTAAGCCTTATCACAGAGAATCTTCACTCCCTGAGATATTTGTGGCTGCGGTTTGCGTAGCTTCATAGAACTACAGTTGCATGGGTTAAAAAGAACAACAGTCAAACTAGTTGTCGCATTCCACTGGTGGTGTCTGTGACATCTTTTATGTCTGGGCCGGGATGAAAAGCAAGTTTGTGGTTTCAGTGCCTGAGGAATGCTGTCAGGTCTGTTTTTGTAATAGCGGGAATGTAGCGTTGCCACATCCGAATTATGTCGTCCAGGTTTGCTGATAGATCATTGCACCACTGCCCTCGAGATGGACTGAAGTAGCATTTGAGCAAGATTTAACATATCCAGTTTTATATCCAAATTGTAATTTGCTTTAAGGTTATTTGCAAAGAAATAGAAGTTTTGCTGTCTGTCAGTGTCGGATTTTCAGCAATCTTACTCATCCGTATTCTAAAATGCAGGAATACTCCATAACTACGTTCTTTAGGCTCTGCTGCACTGATGCATTTTGAAAACCATCCTTTGATTTTGCTTCAATCTTAGTCAGGTTTTTGCCTTTGGAGTTTTATTTTAACCACTTAGTTTTTATGGTTCAAAAGTTGGCCACGTCCCAAGAATTCAATTTAGTTCAATTGCAATTGAATCTCTTTGTTTCGTACCTATTCAACAAAAAGCCTTCTCAAGGTAATTTATACAAAAGGAAAATATGTTTAATGCAGCCCAGTTCAGTCCAATTTACCTATACCAATTCAATTAAATTGTTTTTTAATCAATGAATATTCTACTTTATTCCAGTTGAGTCCAATTTAAAAGTCATATAATGCTCAACAGACTGCAATTTAAACTTCACCTCAACACAGTCCTGTCATAATAATGCACTAGCTGACAGTGGAAAGAAACAACTACCTATTAACGAGAAGAAACGTTCACCAGAACCGGGCTCATCAAAGGCAACCATCTGCCTTAATCTGTTGTAAGACAGGAAAGAGGTGCCTACAAACACACAAAGATCAGTACAGGGCAGGAGTGGGCAAATCCAGCCCTGGAGGGTCATTGTCCTGCAAGTCTGAGATTTTTCTCTTCTACAACACATCTGATTTAAATGAATTGATCACCATCAGCTGGCCATCAAGGTCTGCACAAGTCTGTGAACCGAAAGGCAGTTCATTTCCAGCATGTTACACTGTCTATGCACGTCATTCGTTTGTTTTTCTGCTTTTATTTCTTCGCTTTTGCCATACATATATATATTATTGGACTAACTATCTGGTTTCGTGATCCATAGAGTTATACAGAGAGCCTTTGAAGCCCAGTTTTCTTTTAACCGTACGGTGCCATGTTGTAAAGAGGACAGAGCTGTCAAACGGCAGAACCGATGGCTACCTGTCCTTTAAATAAGTCTGCACATCTTTTATGGTATAAATGACCTGATTTATATATATTTATCTGATGTGGTACAAAAAAATTTGCTCTCCATTGTTATGGATGGAAAATCTAACTATAGAAACCAAAAACGATTTTTGTACCAGGCTACAAATACATTTAATTCTGCTGCAAAGTTGGTACATGGAAATTGTTTAGGATTTGCTCTGTTTTGGAGCCAGCACCTAGGGATGGGGTGGCTTGCGACCCCCTCTGTTGCTAGGTCTGCCAAGCCAAAAGACTAGCATATTGATCTCAATGCGCTCCCAGGAGAAATATTGACCAATTTTTGGAGGAATAAGGCAAATATTTCAGATAGGAGCAGACAGAGTACACATTTGAAGGATATATTCAAGATGTCTTGCTCACTCGGCAACAAAATGATAAAATACAGATAAAGATAAAAGCTAAAGCTGCAGATCACAGAGCAAGAGTGAACCCCACATCACCTGGTGATCGAGACAGAAGACCCCAAAAATAAAGGAACAACACTGTTCCTGGAGAGCTGGTAGGTGTCTATGCACTATTACAGTTATTAAGAAGCAAAAGGAGTTGGCCTATATAACATAATATGGAGCAGGTTGGTTAGTTTTAGTTTGTTTTTTTATTTCGCTTAGGTTTCCCTAGCTGGTATCTGCTGGCAGTATAACATAATACTTTGGTTATTGAACATATGGAGCAGACAAAGCTGCGCTTGTTGATATTTGAGGTGTTTAACTGGGATTGAGGCCGTACACAAAGTTTAATCCACAGTCTACACTTTTCTGGGTTTGATTTCAGTTTTGGAAGGAGAAAAAAATAACGCCTGCTTCCAGCCTCTCAGGATAACACCAGTCACTGCTGCAAGCGCCGCAGGCACAACATTTAACCATATTTATAAAAAACAACGTCCAAACCAGCTCAAATGCAGAATCTATGCTATGTTTCTATTTAAGTCAACAGGGCTTTTTGCTGAAGCTGTCGGACTTCTGGTCTGAGCCTGTTCTGTGTTGTGCTGTGATTGGCCAGTGTGCGTTATGGGGGTGGGGCTTGCGATTTCACATGGAACTGGCCCTGTCACCATAAGTGGAGACGCGACAACTGAAAGGACCGAGGAGAGAGTCGGGGCTGTTAGAGGTTCCCGTCTGACGGAACTTTGCTAATGGAAACGCACCTGCTATGAGACCATTCCTCCAAATTTCTGACGCTGCTGATATCTCTCGCAGCCTGTCTTTGGTCGCACGATGGTTCTATGTTTCGTCTTTGCTCCTGTCTCATTGAGATCTCCCACCACCATTTTTGAGCCCCAATGACCTGGCATAAGACATGCAGGACAGCGGCCCTCGAAGACTGAATTTTCCCACCACGACCTAAGTATGAGTCCAAAAGATAAACACAAGATTAATCTCAATATTAAATGACATTTACATGCACAAAAACTTTTAAAAAAAAGTGTATATCATGTGAGGTGCCCCAAAAACCTAGACTTGTAGAGCATACATGTCAAACTTGAGGCCAGAATTGGCCCACCTTGCATTTGTATTTGGCCCACAAGATTGCATCTTATGTCATATCAGAGCTGGACCACAAGGCTACACATACCAGGTGGCACTGAAACGCCTAATGCTTTGTCATGTTAATCAGTTCCTGAAAATGCCAGCTCTCCCTGCCCTCTGCTGAAGTACTCATCAATAGCCTCGACCTGGATCCAGGCCCCTGCTGCTGTTTCTCAGTGAAGCTTTTGCTGAAAAACTGAGCATACTTTGCCAACTTTGGAGTCCAGAAAATCACTCTTGAACTGCCCTATAAAATGTCTGTAATTTTTTTCAAAAGTTTAATACGTATTGACCGAGATTGGTCCAAGAGCTGGACCCACCCGAGCTGGATTTCAGCCCCCCGTGTGATTGACTTTGAAACACATTTCTCAGTTTTCAACTTGTGAATACAATGTGGTTTCATTTAGCAGGTATTTGCCCAGATATGTTTATGATTTAATCCTCCTTTACTTTTGCAAGGCAAACATAAAAACTGGTTTGAATTTCTGGAGCCTTGTAAAGCCAGTTAGTCAAATGTTTTATCAGAGGAAAAAGCTAGTTCAGTTAGTAGAAATACTACACCTAGTTGTGAAATATGACATAGAAAAATGTTTTATTATGCTGTATATTCTATATTCATTTTGTGCAGTGGATTAGCCAAACCCAGAATCAGTCATGATGCTTCCATGTTTTTTTTTCTTTTCTTTTTTTAAACCTTTATGGGAGTAAAATATTGGCTCTTTGGATGTTTTCAGGCCTGTTGAAAGATCTGTTCCTCCCCCTTTTTGAGCTCATTGAAAAAGATTGAGTTTCTCTTCTTTGTCCTTCAGGCTGATATTGTTGGAGCCAGGCAAGAAGATAGAGAACAAGGTGTCCATCATGGCCACTTCTCCTGGCACGAAACTGCTGGTGGCTACTTTGACACACGGCAACAGCTCCAACATCATTTCCAGAAGTTACCACAAAATCTCTGTCACAACTGCATGACAGTGATACGTCTGTATTCCATGAAGCTTCGATGAGAAACACTGTTCACCATGAATAGAGTTGGAGCGATTCAGCACACTGTTTTGCACTGAGACATACAGTGATAATGTAAGAACAATAAAAGGATTATATATACATTTTATTATGTTTTTTCCTTTCTGCACCTGCTTCGTCTTGTTGAAGGTTGTCAGAGGAGCTGGAACGTATCCCAAATGTCATCAGAAACAGGATATTTCCTGGAGGTAAAATTATTCATGTTTGTTGAATTTGAAACCTATTAAAAAATATGCAAAAATGACAAAATTGCCCGAGTTTCCATGAAGGAAAAAGAACACGTGACACGTATGTACATGAGTGGATTCATTTTAGACTCCAGTCCTGTTCAAAAGTCAGTGAACCCTCTTGTAATCCAGTTCAATTTAATTCACTTTATTTGTCCCAGGGGCACACATGAAAGTTGTACATAACGGGCAAGTTACAAAGTTAGAGTTAATGATAAATAGAGTGCCAACCCTCACCACCAGGTGCCCCCTGTTATTGTCCTTCCCATTGGTCGATTTTATGATGTTGGAAAAAGTCAAAATACTGTCTTCGTGGGTCTATCCCAAAATTCTCTGAAATCTGGGAGGGTAATAATAACAAGAGTAATACTTCATGTACATCTGATCCAAGGTATTTGTCTTAATTTCTGTGGTGAATTAAACACAACACAGTTATCTTGTATTAAATTACAATGATACCTCAAACATGTCTTTTCTTGAGCTGATGGTGATGGTGATGATAATGAAGGTAAGAATTCATTACTCCAATGAACTGGTTCATCTGCCATGTTCACTTTAAAGTTCTTACAGTATTGTTAAGACTAGTTTACCTTCATTTGACATTCTAAAGCAAACGGAGGACAATGGGACATGCTGCAGCAAAGGTCCAGCCCATCAGACCAGGAACCCTGTTAGGAACACCTCCATCCCACCATCAGTATCTCGTTTATTGTATGTCTGAACTGGCTTCATGTCACTTGTGATTAAATTTATGATAGCACGTGGTTTCTCAAGAACTCACGCAGAAAGGCACTTCAGTGATTTTTAACTGCCCCTGGTAGTAAAATTAATGGATTTCCATTTTACAGTCACGGCCATACTGAGAAGCGTTGCTGTAGCACGACAGCACCACCAGATGGCAGCATTGGAACATGCACTCTTCTGACTTTTACGTCTATATCATGATGTGAAGACTTTTTCCTGGCATTGACAAAGAAACAGACATACAGATGGAAATGTATCATCAGAGGATGAAATACTGTTCCCATCAAAGATGAATATGGTTGAAGCTTAATTTAAATTTCAGATCACCCTGCAGGTTACAAAGAGGAAAAAGTGTGATCTGTTTGACTGGTAGAGAGACTTTAGGAGAAATGCATTTCTCTTCCTTTCTGGTCAGGAATAGCCCCCCCACTCAGCCTGTAAAGGTTAGGGGTCAAGCTCATGAAACTTTGGCAACCCTGCACTTCCATGTAAATATAATCTGAATAAAGGAAGAAAGAGCAGTTCTGAGAGGTTCAAAGATGACGTGCAGACAGATACTTTGTGGCGGTTTAGATTGAAACAAAAGTACAAATAAAGGATTGCAGGTTGACGTGTTTGTACCCGGCAGCTTGTGATCTCACCTCGGTGTCAGAGAGACTGAGGCAGAGTCGTTGGCAGACGGAGACGATAATCAGGCTCCACACTCACTGATTTTCAGACAAATTAAACGTCAGGGGAAAGCAGGGAGCGGGACCGCTGGGCTGCTTTGAAAAGCTGAGGCTATCATAAATTATTAATGGCTCCCCGTCACGGCCTCCTCCTCCTCATCCCTCGCTCTTCTCAGCGAAACCCTCTTCTTCATCCAATCCTCCCTTCTGGTTCCTCGAAGTTGCTGGCACCTTTCTCTCTCTTCTTTTCTTTTAACTTTCTTCTTTCTCTTCAGACTCCCCTATCTACACACCACCACCTCTCCTTTTTGAAACTCTCTGTCCTTCCTCCTCTTCACTAGTCACCTCCTGTTTCATCCCTCCTTCCTCTCACCTTTGTTTACAGTCCATATCTATCTTTCCTGCCTCCTTCTTCACGTTGTTGATTTTCATCCCTCCCATTCCATCTGCTCTTCATTACTAGTTCCCATGTTCATCTTGATCACATTTCCTCCTCTGAATAGTCTCCTATCATCCCTCCCTCCTTTTTGTCATCTTTATTTTTATCCTCCCTCTTTTTTTTGCCTTGATTCCCCTCACGAAGCAGCCCCCAAACCCCTTGTCTTTTGAGTTACCTTGGGCCCACATATATATATATATGTACACACACACACACACATACACATATATATATATACATACATACATATATGTAAGGACGTTTGTCACAATAATCTTTCTACAGGTGGATATTAATTCAGTTTACTTTGGTGGTGGATGGAAACTCTGCAGCTCCCATAAATACTAAACTTTTTTTAATCAATAGTTTGTTGCTCAGAACTTAATTAAGGATTGGATAAAAATTTGATGGCTCAGTTTGTTTGATTATTTGCTTTTTTCCACTTAAAGATCTTTTAGTAATGAGGTAAAATAAATAAATCAAAAGGAAGACGAGACCTTTTTCAGACCTAATTTTTGTTGTGGCATGCAAACAGTACATGACGCACCGACGTGCTTAATTTGCTACTTTCCCCTCAGACATCAGACGCATTTGTGCCTAATCTGGGCTAACTTGGCACATATAGCTCAGTTCCAACTCTGGCTGTGCCAGACTTGGCTTCTGGTGTTTGTTGTTTGAGCCTGATGTGGCCCAAATTTCGAGTTTCAACATGGACATGTTTTGTGAGGGCCAGGGCCACAGAAAATTAAGAATTGTTGGATTGTGTGGTAGGTATGTAGCCAGACTTCTAAAACTGTCAAACTCATCTTGAATCAAAGCAGTGAGTCGAGGTCAAATGTGGGCCAAAGAAAATATGATCCAGATTTGGTCCGAACAGTCTTTGATATCTGGGTTGTGTTTTATAAGAATTCCCTACAACCTTTGTACTCTGAAAACATCTGTGTGACGGGTGTGTTGAGCTCTTGACCATTTATAACGTATATGAATCCAACTTTTGGCCGTCAATATAGGAAGTTAGAATTTTTGTTTTAATGGAACAAATTTACTTCAACATGAATGAAAATATTGCAGTGTGTGATGTTTTGCCTCTCAGTTCCAAACCCTCCTTTTCTCCTGATTTCAGTCGAGTCTGCAGCCAAACGCAGTCTTGAAACTATAGTGGTAAACCATCTTTCCACTGACTGAAAAGTGCTGTATAACTTAAACTGGGATAGAAGAAGCCTGAAAGAACCTTTAAAAACGCAGCAGCTGAACTTTGATTTTATTTGGAGAAAACAGGGTTTTCCAAGTCTGATGGCATTCACACTCTGAGCCATTTGTTGTCATGTGTTTTATCTTTTTTCTCATCCAGTAATGACTGGTTTGTCAGAGTTGAAAGTGGGAGCAACTTTGGTTCAGGTTTGTGCAGCTTCTGGGTATTTTTAGGGAGTATTTCTCTTCTTGTCCTGTTTGGTCAACTTTACTCTTGGTCTTATTTTGAAAAGTCTTTTTCTTGCTTTAAGTTCTGCTGTGACTTCACTTGATCCCATCTCTCCTGACTTGTGTCCTGCCAATCCCTGTCCCCGTCTTTCCCTCCTGGTGTGTCATGTTGATCGTCTTGTGTTGCCACGATGCCTCATCTTCATGAGCTTGGATGCCCTTCTGGTTAACCTTTGCTCTGTTTTTGTACTTTGGTTTTACTTCTTGTACCAGTTTTCATTTTTGCCCGGTCCAGCACCTCTGTTTACTACTCCCACCTCCGAGTTTCCTGTAACTGGGTCTTTTCCTCAACAAACCAAAATCATGATACAGATGAACAAAGAGCTGTACAAGCTACATTATACTTCCTCAACAGTGGATGTGATGCGTTTGCACAATGAAAGCGTTTTTCAGTGATCAGGTGTCCAGGTGGCTCTCGTGTGTCAGGGTGTCCTGTTCTACAGATTAAAGCCCAGCAATGAAAAGGCTCCATCACTTCCAGTTTTGAGACTGAATCTAGAAATAATAAAGAGCCACTGGTTTGTGAGCCTCAGCATTCTTGCTGGAAAATGAAGATGTAAAACGTCAGACAAATATGGCGGTATCGTGCCACTAAGATTCGGAAAAACAAGTAAAAGTTTCAACTGGATCCTACAATGAACTGGGAGCTGATGTATGGAGACCAGCACATTTGTGATGTCATCAAATAGTTTATTTCCTTTAGGACAGTGGGCGGCTACTTTTTAGACAACCTGCAGTCAATAAAGCTGTCAGAGAAATGACAGCTGGTCAAGACCAAAGACAAAAATAAATGTATGAATTATTTTCTTTAAGGAGACATTTTTGCAACAGCTGATTCACATTTCTGAGGTATTTAGTTACATATTTGTGATTTGCTTTTGATCAAAATGCTGCAGAGTTGGCTTCCTTTTTGTCATTCTTTTTCTTTCACTTCCTTCAACTTTCTTTCTCTGATATTTTTCCATCACTTCAGTATGTTATTTAAGACTTTAAATTGTCCAAATTCCTTTCCCCTGGTCGTGCAGCCTTAAAAGTAAAAGTTTATAAACTTCCTGCTGCAGTTCGACAAGAGAGCAGCGAGGGAGGAGATTGATAGATGGGAATTTGATGGATTCCACCGAACAGATGGGACAGCTGCAAAGCACTGAAGTGGCCATCCATTCTCCAACTCAACGTGAGCAAACTGAGACAGGGTTTGTAATGAGTCTTTTCAACAGATTTAGAGCTGGAGGTTGAGTCTGTGATGGTAAAAAGTCAAAAAGATTGTATGGGGCTAAATGGACTCGTGCAACAGACCCTGTTGTTATGACTTGAAAATATGAGAGAATTCAAGGTGTAACACTCTGAGCTATCGCAGAGACACTGTGATTATATTTCACAATACTGTAACCATCTTTTATTTATAACCCCCCCCCTTGTGCTTTTAGCCTCTTACACACAAACACACATGCAATTGGACCAGCAACCCCAGCGAGCTCCAATAAAGGTGGTGCTGATAAATATGATAATTAATCTTTCTTCTGTGTGCCTTCTATTGTCACCTGGTAATGAGTTTGTCCCGAAGGTCACTGCTGTAATAGCTCATTAGCAACACTGGCTAATGCCACTCTGTGATGGGGACGGCGAGTGTCGGAGGTTCTGGTCAGTGAGGCTGTTTGTTTGCTGGAGAGGTTGAGCTGCACGGCCAGATTGTTTTTCTGTGATTATGAGGGTTTCTTCACTGCTCAGGGACATTGTGACTCTGTGTATATTTTTTGTCTGTTTGATTGGTACTGTAGCTGCTGTAACATGAAAATTTAAAACCTAAACCTCGATACAGATCCAGGAATGTACTGTACATCTATTCATCCATCAGGGAGCCCCAGACCATCTTCTCCCAAGTCACCACCTCTAACCTCCTTCCGGGAAAATACCAAGGTGTTCCCAAGCCAGCCTGGACATATAATCTCACCAGTGTGTCCTGGGTCCACCCGGGGCCTTCTCCTGGTTGGTCATGCCAGACAAACCTCCCCAGGCAGGTGACCAGGAGGCATCAACTCAACTCCAAGGCCCTCCCTCTCCAGAGCTTCTCACCTTATCTCTAAGAGAGACTCCAGCCAACCTACGACAGAAACTCGAGAAAATTAGATGTTCAAAATACCTCAGTTGGGTCCTGAGTGTTTACTCCGAGTCCAGTCGCCCTGTTGAGGAAACTAGTTTGAGTTGCTTGGATCCTTGATCTTTTTCTGTCACTGCCCACAGATAAGGACCATCAGGGAGGCTCTGGCCTTTTGGATCACCTTTAACCAGAACAAACCAGTGTCCTCTTTACTGCAGATGCCCCTTTATCTCTAAAAGTGAAATTAAAAAAAAAAAAGGAAATGTGAATATTCAGTTCCATTCACTTTACTTTACAAGTGTCAATAAAGTAATCTCAAGGTACTTGACACAGAAAGTATTCTAAATTTACAAGGTTATATTTAATCCATTTAAACACATATTTTCCAATTTACTGTAATTTATACATGACCAATTAGTTCATATTCATAAATTAATTAATGTTAATGTTAATTATATGTATATACAAATA
>JBAMYA010000022.1:1215261-1226323 GCA_037176975.1 Arrhamphus sclerolepis | reverse complement strand
CCAGCAGCTTAGTGCTGTGAATTAGAGTTCCCCTTAGAAAGGTGGTAGATGCATAAAGTGCTTTGGTATTTGACCTACGGGAAGCCTGCAGTTGTGTATTTAAACAAGGTCATGTTGAGATGTAATGTTAGCTAATGTCCACTAGCATGCTACGTTACGTTTGTATAACATGAGGACTTCTTCTAAAGCTACGTGTCATTGGTATGTTCCGAGAGTGTAATTTTTGGTGATTAATATCTCTAAGGGTCGCAGGTTTAGCAGGTGTAGCATCAATCACATGTCCATTAATACTTATTCTACTTGTTGAATGTTGCAATAAGCTGATGTGGATTTATCGGTAAGAGTAAAGTTCAGATGGATATTATAGTTCCTCTTGCTAATTAAACCTTCACTTTGAAGCTACTTTGTATTAGAGAAACCACGCAGCTAAGGTAGGTTAGATCATATTAACTCCATTCAGTCATGGTAAAAATGGTCCATCGTAGCTCAGAAGTGGTGGTGGTAGATCTCACAATGAGACAAGACTAAAGATGAACAATAGAACTGTCTCGACAGATGTCAGCAGTGTCAGAAATCTGGAGAAATCGTCTCAGAGTGTGACGGTTTGTTGTTGCTTCTACGACCTCTTTCAGCTAATCAACCAATGGGAACGCACCATGAAATAACATAAAGATCAGCACGTCTACACAGCACAGTAGCCTAGCAACAACAGTACCAGATACAACAGCGAAACTGGAAGAAAAATGTGCAACTCAAAGAAAGAGGAGACTTCTTTTTCTTAATTTTCCTTGTTTTCGAAGCACACGAACATCACCACGACAACACTAACTTTAAAGTCATTGCGGTATTAGCTCATTAGCAGCAACCTGCTAAGGGCCTGAAATATACTCAGATTTACTTCTGTCGTAGCCACAATTCAGCATATGTTCAGTCACACAATGAAACTGTTGCCATGAATGAATCATCTACCAATTTCCAGTCGTGCAGTGTGACTTTCAAATTTTGTTGTCAAATTTAAAGTTTCTCCAACAACCAAGACTTTTTACTGTACAATCACAAATCTCACAAAATCATGCCTTTTTAATTTAAATGTACATTTGTTTTATTTTTAAAATATCAACTTTTGTCAACATTTTGACATATAATTACAAACCATGAAATCTCTCATTTTTGTATTATTTCAAGCTTTTGTCCTAAAATAATTTTCCAAACGTTTGCTAAATCTCAGCTTTTTGTCTCCTGCCTACTCTTCTCATTTCAGTTATTCCAGAACCAAATAAAACGGACAGTATTGAAATATTGTCTCTTGCGGGCCACACAAAATGAAGCAGAGAAATAAAATGAAGCGAGGGCCAGAGTTGACCTGGGGTTTGACACGTGTGCCCGAGATTCTCTGAATCTTTTGATGATACTATGTCGTCTAGATAATTCAAAGTTGTATTCTGAAATGGTTTCACAATCTTTAGATTCAACAGGCATGGGAATTGCCAAAGTCAAAAAAACTGAACTCCCCATTCCCCACCCCCAACAAACACATACCAACCCCCTGAAATACAGCAGGCCGAGTAAACTTGGCTCATACTTCTGAACGTCCTGTACCAAGCAACTGAAATGCAATACTAATTACTAGTAAAAGAAATACACATTTACAAACAGAACACAATCTACTGTATTAAAAGTTGTCTGCGTTTTCCTTACCAATTTGCAAGGTTTTCATCATTTTGGTATTAAAAGTCCACACCTGTTTCTTAGGATATAAATGAAGGACATTTTACCACGAACTGTAGAAGATGACCAGTCTTATAATACATTTGTTAAATGTTGCTTCTATTTTAATTCTGTAAAGCACTTTGTGTTGCAAAAGTGGTATCCAAAGTGTGATTGATTTTGAGCGTCAACAGCATAGTATATTTTTCTCCAAATGGTTACAAAAAAATGACAGAACAGAGTGCACGAGGTCAACTCAGGCCGAGTTTATATAAATAAATAGTAAGAGGTTATTATGTTTTTGTATTATTACAGCTTATCGTTAGCTGTAATATTTCCATCTTGGTAGAAATGCAGTGTTAGGTGACTTCAAAATATTGGCCACAGATTTGTAAGTTGACTCAAATTTCTCATATGATAAATTTGACTTTAAGTAGCCTAACAAATGTTATTTTACACATCAACCCACCAGGATCATCTCACTTGCTTCTTTCTTCTCTTTTCCTCCCTGACTCTTGATGCCTTCACAAGGACATGTCTAACAATGGTTGGACTAGTGTTACAACCCTCGAGGGGGTGTGACAAACCAACAACCAAGGAATGAAGACAACATGATATAAAATAAACGTTTATTGACTGGCTTGGAAATAAAATAAATAAATAAATAAAAATATGATATCAGCTGCTGTACCTGTGTGGGAGGAAGGGACAGAGAGTTGTGCCAAACAAATGAAATAAACATAACAAAACCAAACTTTCCACTAAATATAAAGAGTCAAAAACAACAAAAGACCTAACTGATCTAAAAAAGAAAAAAGATTTACTAAAACAAATACAGTGGGTGGCACCAACCACTACACCTAGTGTGCTAAACATTAGTATAATTCTACAGGCAAGAATGTATAGGGTACCCCAGACTACCTGGTCCACATACCTCCCACCACATACCTGACATAGCAGCATCCAAGTCCAGTCGAAGAGCCAGGGCAGAACAGATCAATGTTTGAGTGAGGAGGGCAGCCTCCTAAATGATCACAGCGAGTTGCTATTAAAGAGGGCTCCTAGGTGCAACGCATCCAGGTAATCAAAGGAAAGCAAGAGCTGCACCACTCCCTAATCAACTCAGGCAAAGGACACCTGAAGAGAAGTGCAGAATGTCTGCACGTAACACCCCTTTAACTAACACTACGGTGATGATGATGATGACGATGTTGTTTTATGATGCTCGGCAGTGCATGGTCCATGTGTACGGAGCCAGTGCTGCACTCATTCATAAACACTGACAGACGACCAGCCCCCCCCCCCAATTTCTAACACAACCTGAGACCCAGGTGAGCCCTCAGCAGGAAGGGTGTGCACTCACTGTGGGCGCACCTGCAAATGAGTAGAAACAGACGCAAATTATATGTATTAACCTAACTGATGCATTTTGTTGGTCAGCGCTAGTGCTGATTGTCTTGCTTGGTGTGAGACTGTGGAGCTATCACAGAGGAAGTAAAACTCAGAGTCGACTGGACTAGTTTACATGAGGTTTAAATTTTTAACCCTGAAATAAATGGGAGTGAAGAAGCAAACGGCCCAGAGAGATGGACTAAGGCAGATAATACTGAGATAAACACTGGAGAAAAGTAAAAACCTTTGATTCTGCTGCAGAAATATCATTTTCACACATTAAACAGCGATTCGCTTGTCCCCGGCTGACTTTCTCTCACTTTTCTGCAGCAATAAAATGGTTCTCACTCGTGTTTCCATTCATCCATCTGGCAGGCACGAGCAAACAAAGTCACAAACCCGCATGATAAGATTTTCAAGGCACTGATGAAATATTTCAAATGTCCACCAATCTTCACAACTATGTTACAAAGACTATTTCAAAATTGAGTCCTGATTACAAAAGTCATATGAGAAGAATGTGAGGCCCCTGACAAGAGGAAAAAGTTGTTTTTTTTTGCAACAGCTGTTTTTGGGTGCTGTAAGTCAGATAAAACATTTTTTGGGTCAGTTTTAGGTAGTTACATTTCAGGTGTTTATTATAAACCAGTACCATAAACCACTAATGGTACTGAAAGTAAAAGCCTCACTGTGAGGAGAGAACTTCAAGCAAATATCAACAATGAACACGCTGGTTGACTGCAGGAATAAAATATGGCTGACTAATCGACAAAATGAACTCTGTCTTCCGTCATCCAGCGCCCATTATCACTGAAAGCACTTGTGCTTTAAGCATAATTCATGTGAAGTTGTGATGGAGCCACATTCGTCCCCTTCAGCCGGAACGGGCCCTGTTTTTCTGTTACACGAGCCCAAATGGCATCTTATTCAATACATTCTCCCGAGAGCGGGACAACAATCAGAAAAAAGGCTGGGTAGAAGAATAGTCATAGGTCTCAGCTGTTTTAACTTAAACTCTTATCTGGCCTTTCTTTTCTCTCCTTCAGGATGAATCGCTCTGCTAGCAGTCATGCTTGATGGGGTTGTTGTGGCTGGCTGGTCTGAGGATCTTTGGGGCAGTAAGGATCTGTGCATCTTCTGCATTTAATTCAAATCCCCCGTGCCACACTTCAGAATATTGCTGATTAGGTTTGGGATTCTGGAAAAAAAGGAAATCAAAAAGCCAGAAAACTGCAAAATGCAACAAAAAGCGACAGAGCTCCTGGCTGTTTTATCTGCATGTGTTGAAAAATGATTATTTTTAGACTAGAAATTACCTACAGTATCCTAAGGATAGACATTGTATTATATCAGGATTGCCAAGTAATAAAAAATTCTTTAAAAATATCTCTTGCATTATTCTGGGCTTTATGAAATTGAAAGGATTTTGGTCATCTTAATTGACCTAAAACAAGAAGTGTTCAGTCCAATTTAATGTCAGAGAGTGAGAAAAGAAAAAGGTTATGTGTCCTTTTATGCAGTGGTTGTAAACATTTATTCTGTAGTTCTTCCAACTTCAAAAATTTGGTTAAATAATCAAGGTAGAGCCTATTTGAAAATTTCTACCGACATCTTTGGAGTTTTTTTTTTTCTTATTTAAAACCTGGCTCATTTACAAAACCATGAAATCCTTTAAAAAGACATCATATACAGTAATAATCATAAACACTCTCGCCTGAGGTCCATTCTAACCTGAATAAGGTTCAGAGTGTTTTTTTATGTTCTATTAAATTGAAGAGTTAGCCTGCTAGCTGAGCTCTGATGCTATCACGTACCCTGATGTTCCAGCAGAAGAAAGACTGAACTGCGTTATTCTGAAACACACTTGCCAAATATGAATTTCCAAGTACGCTAACTTGGAGTTGAGAAATGGTCAGTGAGCCAGTCTCCGTTGCACTGCATGTTAAGATATTCAACTTTGCATCTTAAATTAAAAATATATATATTTTCAACCTGGAGCAAAAAATGGTTTTGTCCAAAGCCAAATTTCACATTTATGACAGCCGATCTGCGAGTGAATTTTCATGTTGGCAGGAAGGTAATGAAGTCAGCATGACCTAAGCTGAACTAAACATGGTAGCTTGTGGTAGCTGGCGTAACACAGACATGCTCCACCTGACACCAACGCTCATTTCACCCACTTGCCCATCTTAAGATTAACTGCTGTCGGATGAAGCAAATTACTGCCACAGGTCGCTTCAAAACTCCTCCTCAAAAATCTGTGGGTGACATTGCATTGTTCAGTTCTCTTTATACAGTCTATGGTGGCAACATCTTTTCCATCACTTTATTTTTATATTAGTGTCTACTGTCTCATATTTTGTGTCACACATTCAATTTCCTTCATTGTTCAGGTATTCACTCTTTTTCTTACACTCTCCGCCGTATCTGTGTGTCTATCTCCTCACTCAATCGCTGGGGTTTTCACTTTTCTCCCTCTTCCTCTCATTCTCCACCTCTATCCTTCTTCCTTCACCTTCACCCAGCCGCTGTCTGCCTCCCAGTCCACCATCTCATTCTAATGCATGGCTGTATATTTGGCCTTTGTAAAGACAGCCTCACTCCTGGAGGATTCTCCTGGAATCAATTTACCCTGCCTGTGCCAAGCCACTGATCAACAATTTACAGGCCATCAACTGCTGGGGCTGCTGGGAGGCTGTTTAACCAGTATATTATGTGTCTGACAAGACGGGGCATTTACAGCGGGTACAGTCCAAGCTGTAAGCACAAAGACTTAAAAAATATCAGGAATACTTTGGACATCAGCTTCCACTGAGTTTAACACAACCACATACTATTTACAGGAGTAGTTTGTAACTTACAATCCCTTTTCTGTTTGCTAACATGAATCGGTTTCGGGAGCTGAGTGGATTTGTCTCACAGCGCTAGGGTCTGTAGCACAACTGAGATCTTGGATCCTGCAACTCAAATACTTGGAGATGTAGCCAATCAGCCACTGATTTTGGTTGCAAATCAAAATTTTATTTGCAGCTTTTCAAATCTGTTTGCTCAGATAACATTACAGAGAGACACAAATATCAATGCACCTACACAGCAAAGGCCTAAAAAAGGCGCTAACGCATTTAATCTGAAAGAATTCGACATGAAAGAGGCAAAACTTGCATAAATATATCTGCACCAACCCTGCATGTAAGATTATGTAAACACTGTTACAGTTTACCGTGCAAACAAACTGTATAATTTCCCGATCCAGCTCTGTCGCGCTGTATCCATGGAAATTAATAAGATTCAAAGGGGCTCCAGCCTTCCCTCAGTCTACAACTATGTTTGCATGCAGAGAAATGAAAAACAGAACAAGATTACACAAGAAAATAGAAGAATTGTGAGAGAAATTGGAGAGTTCGATTTACTAGACAGATGGATAGGAACATGGCGGTTGCCATGCAACGGCCATATACCTGGCGTTGTGTTCAGTGATTTAATCAGCTCGCCCAGCCAGCCATAAATCATCATCAAGCTGAAAAACAAAAAGCTTGAAGGAGAGATGCTGACAACGAGTAAAATTCACACCAGGATGCCTGATGAATAGGTGTGTTTATTTGACTTCTTATCAGTTTAAAGCTTTTGTTTTAGAAATATGTCATGATCTGTACACCAGATCACAAAACAGCTACTTTAAAGTTTGTGGTCTCTCAGGAGTTGATGGGAATGGGGGGAGGGGTAAAAATGGACACAAAATGGACAAGCCACCGATTTTAACTATGTTAACCTATGATGCTAACTAATGGCAGGTTCACACTGTATATTTTTACAGTCTTATAACAATAATTCAAGCTGATTTCACATTTTCATGTACCCCCTCGGTATGATAATAGAAATCTGCTTACTTATTTGGCTTGTGGAACAATGGAAGACAGTGGCATTGTTGAATTAGGAGCTGAATTATAATTTGGAATTAAATGATTCTATACATGTTCTCTCTCTCTCCCTACACACACACTCACACACACATACATATACACACACACACACACACACACAAGTATACAGAAAAGAAAATAAGTTTCCAAATTCATGGGTTTTGACAATAATTTGCAACTTTTTGTCATAAAATCTTGTAAAAGCTTTACTACATCATGATTTTTGTCAGAATTTCAATTTTCACTAAATTTGTACTTAGTGCTTTTGTAGTAAAATCACAAATTTTTCATCTTTTAATCACAATTTTTTAAGTGACTTTTTGTTAAAAAAGAATCTAATTTTGTTGTAAAATGGCAAATCTTTTCATTAAACATAAATTCTGAAATTTCACAAAATGTATAACTTTTGCTCTAAAATCTATAATTTGTAATAAATGTTTCTTTTTTTATTTTTCACAAATTGACTTATTGCTAATTTGGTTGTAAGCATCCTTTTTTTATAAACGTAAATTTTTTTTTAATGAAATCCTAAATTTCACTTTTTATTATAAAATTGAGAAAAACTGACAAAATTTGCTCAAAGTTTTTTTTTTTTTATTGCCAATTATACAAGAAAAAAACTGTTATTTTCATATAAAAGCCTTAATTTTATCATAAAAGTTGCAAACTTTGTGAAATTTGAGATGATGTGATGGCCCTTTAATAGTAACCATGGTGATGATGTGGCGCTTTAATGGTAACCATGGTGATGATGTGGCGCTTTAATGGTAACCATGGTGATGATGTGGCCCTTTAACAGTAACCATGATGAGGATGTGACCCTTCAATGGTAACCATGGTGATGATGTTATCCTTTAACGGTAGCCATGGTGATGATGTGGTGCTTTAATGGTAGCCATGGTGATGATGTGGTGCTTTAATGGTAACCATGGTGATGATGTTATCCTTTAACGGTAGCCATGGTGATGATGTGGTGCTTTAATGGTAACCATGGTGATGATGTGGCCCAGGAGGAAACAGAGT
The DNA here is from genome assembly GCA_037176975.1 of Arrhamphus sclerolepis. Lineage (NCBI taxonomy): Eukaryota > Metazoa > Chordata > Actinopteri > Beloniformes > Hemiramphidae > Arrhamphus > Arrhamphus sclerolepis. The sequence continues at coordinate 1,218,281 of JBAMYA010000022.1, read as the reverse complement.
TTAACACGTGTCGACATGTGAAGTTCATCTAAGTGAACTGCATTGTGGGACGGCTCTGTAAAAGCAATAAAAGGTGCAACTGTGGCGAACAAACACTAAAGTAAGTTCTGCTGTAAATGTGCTTCCTTCATCTTCGGTGTCCAGCGAGTCACACACCTGCTGTGACGCATCACTGGCCAGACTCAGGTGTGTGCTTACCTGAGCTGAGCGTGCAGCTCCTCCATCTCGGTGCTCTGCTCCGTCAGAGTCTTCAGCAGCTGCTGGTTCGTCTGCGTGTGGCAGGAAACACAACTCTTCCATTTATGTCGCATGACGTTTATGTGGAGAACAGCTTTCCTCAGAAACTTCCGGAACAAAGCCCCCCTGGAGTACCCGTCAGACACTCGCTCACTCTCACGTGCTGCTTCCGTCCACAGTCAAAGCTCAGCCGCTCATTAAGGATGCATGAGAGGCAGATCAAGTTACTGCACCACCTCTCACACTGTCACGTGACCACAGTGGGCCTGAGTGACGCGTTTCTAGACAGAAGCTGAGCGGTGGCAGGAGGAGGGGACAGTTCTGGATGGACCACCGGAGGGATTTAGAAATCAGTTAACTAACTCACATGATTAATTACTCCAGCGGGGTTCATTCTGGAAAAGTGCGCAGCCTTTCGATCCTCTGGCTAATTGGTAGAGTGTAATTTAAAAGGCTTTTAATTAAGCATTACTTACCAATTCCAGCCTCTGATTGGCCACTTGGAGTTTGGAGGAACGTTGCTGGAACTGAACAAGCTGATCCTGCAATGGCAGGAGAAGAAATTCAATAGCATCTAACAGAGAATAATGAGCTCCTGCTTCCACCAGGACAGGACTAATTAAGCTCCCGGCTGTGGAAGTGGCTCCATCTAGTGGCGGAGGGCCCGCGTGTGCAGGTACCGTCCAGTCAAAGGTTAGATGAACCAGAAACATACACATGTTGTGTGAATTCAGAACCTTGATCTGCTGTCTCTGAGCGTCGTGGAGCTGCTGGTCGGCGCCGGTCCTCTGGTGGACCTGCTGGAGGTGGTCCAGCTCGTGCGCTGCCGTCTGCCACAGCTCCAGGGCCTTCACTCGCTCCTAAACCCAGAAAGGAAACGGACCCGCACACGTTAATCATCATGCAGCGCCTCCGGCTGGTCCACGTGCAGACGACACAGGAGAATTATATTGATCTTCTACTTCAGGGGCATCAGATGATGTCATGGGCCACATCATCACCATGGTTACCGTTAGTGAGACAGCTATTCTTTATTTTCTCAATCAGCTATGTTGTCAGATTTCCCTCTAGGATTTTCTGTCAGATTTTACTGGATTTTACTTTGTCGTTTACAAAAAGAAAGTAAAAAAGTGAATTTTTGTCATAAAATTTCAAATTTAAATCATTTTTTAAAAAACAACAACGTTTTTGTTTAAAAAAAAAAAGCTAATTTTGTTGTAAAATAGTAAATTTTGCAACATCACGTCTTTTTTTTTGATAAATCAGTCATTTTTTTTGTCATAAAATCTCAAATTTCAGAAGAATCCTGACTTTTACCATAAAATTAAGACTTTTCTACAAAAATCTGATTTTCTTTTCTTGTAAAAATCACAAAATGTGACTTGATGTAAAAACATGACTTTTTTTCAGAAAAAAAGAAATTGGAGATGATTGAGGTTTTCTATCAAACAATCCCAAACATCACAAAATACTGACTTTTTAGTCTAAAATTACAATTTTTTTGTCAAGTCATTTTTGACGTAAAATCAAAAAATCTTTTCTACTAAAAAATGTTATTTTATACAATTAATGAAGTTTGACAAAATTAGCAAACCTAAATCATGACTTTGAACATATTTTTTTACAGAATTCTCAACTTAAAAAAGAAAAAAACTAATTTGGGAGAAAATTTGAAATTTTGCCAGATCTTTACTTTTTTCCCCGACAACCAAAACCTTTTTATCGTATAATCACAAATGTAACATAATTGTGACTTTTCAAATTAATTTTTTTTGTTGGAAAATATCAACTTTTCTAAGATTACAACAGTCACAAAAAAAAAAAAATCACACATTTTTGTTAAAAAAAAAAAAATTAAATTTTACAAAAATAACCACTATTGACAAAAATGAGCAACTTTTTTCTATAAAATCATTTTCAAAGGTTTGCTAAATTCTGAATTTGGACATAAACCGGCCGCCCTCCTGGGTTCTGTGTTTGACGCCAGTTCTGAATCCAACGACAGTCGTGTTTTAAATCTCGTCCAGCCGGTCAGATAAAATGCCGGATGTGGCCCCCTGGCCTCCAGTTTGACGCCTGTGCCTTATAGATTTACATTTTAACAATTATACTTGATACAAGGAGCAACATCGGGTTCTCATATTAAAAAGTTTCAACTTTGTTGAAGCTGGTGGCCACTTAATCAAACCAGATAATAACATTTGGTTCAGCTTACAGACCAGAACCACAAAACAGAAAACTCATGCATACAAGAATTAAGGTTCAAGTCTCAAATGAATAAACTGCAGAGTATGTAAACCCCAGAACTGAACTGGTTTTCTGTCGTATTCACTGTACAAGTCACGTCATGTCTCGTCTTTGACTCACTCAGATTCACTAAACGGGAACCCAAAGACAACAGTTGGACTAAACGGGCAAAGAAACAGGAAAACTGGTGCGAGTCCCATAAAGTTTTAGTAACATGTACAGTGGTGCAAAAAAGTATTTATTCAGCCACCAGTTGTACCAGTTCTCCCACTTAAAAAGATGAGAGAAGTCTGTAATTTCCATCCTAGGTAAACCTCAACTATGAGAGACAAAATGAGAAGAAAAATATCCAGAAAAATCACATTGTCTGATTTTTAAAGAATTTATTTGCAAATTATGGTGAACAATAAGTATTTGTTCACCTCCAAACATCCAGATTTCTGTCTCTCACAGACCTGGAACTTCTTCTGGAAGAGGCTCCTCTGTCCTCCACTCGTTACCTGTATTAATGGCACCTGTTTGAACTGGTTACCAGT
>JBAMYA010000022.1:1183379-1215161 GCA_037176975.1 Arrhamphus sclerolepis | reverse complement strand
TGTGTGTGTATATATGTGTATGTATATGTGTGTGTGTGTGTATATATATATATATATATATATATATATATATATATATATATATATATATATATATAAAAATATATATATATATGCACACACACGCACACACACATATAGATATGTATAATATATATAATGTCCCTTCTTTTTCACCCCTTTTTCAGTACTCCAGTGGGTGGAAAAAGAGGATCTGAATATGTCTTTTGGGAAAATGGCAGTTACATACAAAGAGACTGATAAAAGATAGAAATGTTCTACAGAGAAAAGCCAGTATGTACGAGCCTAATGTAAGAAAATGGAGCGGCCTTTTGTTTTAAAATGAGCTGTTGCCGGTTTCTGATTGAATGACTTAAAGGGCCATTGGTCAAATTGAAGATGGGTACAAGTCGCTATTAACCTGCCTCCATCTACGATTTCATTGTCTAGGCTCTAGCTCTAGCTGACTGGTTGATGCATGTGTTGATGTGAAGAAAAAAAAAACTTTTGAGCCATCCAACCACAACGCACGTAACCCACAATTCTTTTGAGCAATGGATGACATCACCCCATTCAAAATCTGTGGATACCGACACAGATGATTCACGCAACGTGTACATGTGAATGCACCACATTGTCTATTTTGATGCTTGACCCACTTTTAAAAGGATAACTCGTATGTGGGAAATATTAATATGACCACTTTGTGGCTCTAACAGCTTTGTCAGTCAGAAACATCTGCCTCTTTCATGCCATCATGCAGCAGACATGACCCACAGTCCACTTCACGGTGACGGAAGGGAAGTTCATGACGCTGAGGTGTTGAGTTACATCTGCTGTCTATCAGCTGAATTACTTTAGTTTCCCTTTGGAAAGTATACTGCATATCACTCCTCCTTGCCCTCCCCAGCCGTCCATCATATATAATGTGTGTCTCTGCAGAACCAGATACAACTGTCTGAAATATGTGTTCCTCCTTGGAGATAAACACTGTCATCTGTCATTGATGGAAACGGAGGAAGTGGCATTCTGACAGACAGCTACATTTCCTTAGAGGAGGCGTGGAGTGGAGTGCAGGGCTGCAGACAGAATCACAGCTGATTCCCTTTATCGCGGCAAAGGCTTGATGATGGAAAATAGGTGCATATTTGTATTCCATGATATTTGTTTGACAGAGCACTTACTCAGAAGTTATTTTATGTATTTTTCATATTTTGCAGATTTATTTGGCGCTCTCACTTGCAGTATAATGGGTCAATGGTAGCTTCTAATAAAACCAATAAAATAAAAACAATTTTGGGAGTGTGGAGTAGAGCTAAAATGTAATTTATCTTGGCAAAGCTCCGTAAGAAGATTTTCATATTCTTGTAATCTGATCAAGATGTTTGTGTAAATGTTTTAAATTGGCCAAACTTTAAACAAGAACCCATTGAAAGAAAATCAGTTTAATCTGATAAGTTTTGACTCTAAGTAGATTAATTTTTCCTTCTGAATAATTGACCCTTCATCTTCATAAAAGGACATTTGTCCTTTTCTGTTTGTGAATATATTAAGTTCACAGTTAATGTTATTGTGAAGCTCTTAGAAAGTGTAAGTGGACTCCGAACAAGCTGGAGCTTTGACTAGAAGACAGAAAATGCAAAGCAAGGACTTGAAAATCGTTTAAAAAACCATGTCTGATTTTAAATTGTGAAGGGAATGACAACAACATATCTATGAAATGTTTGGAAATGTGCAATAGAAAATGAGAATAGTTCGAAAAGTTATGCAATTCTAAAATCTAAATCTAAAATTATGAATACTGCGTCCTCTGGGCTAAAGTGGAGAGAGACCATCTGGCTCGTTATCAGCATCCGTGATGGTGCATTAGTGCAGCTCGTACATCTGTGAGGACACCATTAATGCTGAGTGATATATACCTGTGTTGGAGCAACATATGCTTTCAGACAAAGCCTTTTTGCAGCAGAACATTATCAGATCTAATTCTGAAGTTATTAAAAATATGCCTTCATTATAAAAAACGTCAGGTGCAAAACATTTAGATTCTTACAATTGATTACACTGCATAAAGGAAGAGGGGATACAACACTTGAGCTCACGCGTGTCAAAGTCAAGGCCCTCGGATAGAAATTCATTTTATCTGATCCGTGAGAGCTTGTAAAGACCATCATGTACCTATAACGAGAACATTTCTGAGGTAATTTCAATAGGACTGCCTTTTTGATTCGATACTGACATTAAAAAGAGAAATAACTTAGGTTTGCAGAGCAGCTGATTTATGTCAAAAAGTTGTGATTTAGCAATCGTTTGTAAAAGATTTTAGGGTACAATGTTGTGATTTTTGTATATAAGCCTAAATGTTATGGTAAAAAATATTTTTGTGAAATTTCAAATTTTTTTTTCTTTGTCTTTATAACTAAGTGAAAGAACTAGCAGGAAATCTGACAACATAGTTGGTGGAGAACTTAAAAAAATAACTGACTCTCTAATGGTAACCATGGCGATGATGCGGCCTTGGTAGAGATAAAGAGATAAAGCTCGACACCCCTGCGCTAGTTAACATAGCGGTATCCTAACTGCTTTGAAAAGCATTACTGGAATAAGATTAAATATTAGCAATTTTTTAAAAAAATCTCTGTTTTTATCTTCTAAGGTTTCACTTTATGCAGTTTGAACCATTTTCAGACTGATCTATCACCACATTAGAGGTGTTTTACTTTGGTTGTGACTTAGAAACTCTCCAGCCAAGATTGTTGAATTGCACAGCCAGATTCTCCATTATCTGTGTGTTCTGTTGAGCTGCCAGTTCGGTCTCCCACTGCTCCCCGCTCACTCTTGTTACCTGTCTGCAACAGTCAGACACATTAATGCCACAGCAACAGAGGCAACTAAAAATGTGTTTCTTTTGAACTGAATAGTTTCCAAGAGGGGAGGGCTGTATGCCATGTCAAACTGTCATAACATTGGTACTACAGACGGTTTTTGATCAAACTTTTAACCGACCTAAGTGATCTGATCAAGGGATAGCCTTAAATGCAGGCATAAACAAACCCAGGATGCATTTAATGACTTATTGATCACTTAAATCACATTCAGAGGTTGTCTAGGCGAAATGTGCTAAAAAGATTGTTAGTGTACAAAGATTTAAAATGTTTGCAAAACTAAGTTTTATACTCAGGTAGTGGTTTCCTTAGTAACTGAAGTAAATTTCACCTGAGCAATGACATTAAGTGCAAAATTTAAAAACAGCACAAGATTGCATAAAATAGACCAGCATTACTACTAGTTCACCTTATTTCAAGGGTTTATTGAAGACGTCTATGCTTTTTCAGGGCAGACCTGAAAGTGCATATTATTTATATTCTCTGTACCAGTGGCGGCTGCCGGTCTTTCAGTGAGGGGAAGCTCATTGTCTGCTTATATCATAAAATTTCTCAATTTATTTATAGCCTGCATAAATTCAGAGATGAATGTAAATAACAGGAGTTTGTTGTGTTTTTTTATTTTGGTTTGTTTTTCCTCCCTCCTTTCCTTTACCACTTTTGTGGCCTTCTGTGGCATGTCCTCTCTCTCCCTCTCCTTTCCACACATGATCGGAAAAAAAGTTGTCTTTCGACTTCACTTGCAAAATCCATGATGGGACTGAGCGCTCAATCATGAAGTGACATGAAGTTTATATCTCAAAATAGCTGTCAATCAAAATTGGATGCAGCCTTTCGACTGATCCTCCAATCATCATGAAGCTCAGCGTCCAGGCCAGCCCACAGCTCCATTCACTCCCAGATCACGGCATTCATCCAATGATTGTCGAGTTTCAAGGCAATAAGAAAAACTGTTCCATTCAGTCCCATTGAAGTGAATGGATGTTCATCTTCTACGGACAAATGCATTGATCATAGACCGTAGAAGAAAATGATTTTTTTGAAATCTATGGCACTGATGCTTCTGAACAAACCCGTCTTGGAGATGAACGTGTTCTAACGCATTTGTATGAAATTTTAACACAACTGTACATATTTCCCCATTTATTTTTTGACATTTTGGGGGAAGCTGAGCTTCCTTTGCAGTCTGAGAGAAATTGCCTCTGCTCTGGACTGATTGTGTCTTCTTCTCTTCATCTTCAGAGAGAAGAAAATGTCCAGAACCAGTGCTCTGAAAGTCCTGGACCATGGGATGATTGGACCAGAAGGAGGAGATAACTGCCATAAGTTTGTGGACATCCTGGGCCTTCGGACCATCTTTCCACTTTTCATGAAAACTCCCAAGAAGATGAAGAAAACTGGTACTTCAGAGAAAGAGCATGAAGGTAGGTCACTAACTCCGGTTTTTATTTCCAGCTACAAACGTCACCAAGTTTTGATGTATTAAAATAGTTTGACCTTCTGGGCTAAAATAAGACTTTTAAGTTCTTTACTATCAGCTACAAATGTACTTTTTAGTGAAGGAAATGATTCAGTGAAGACCAACTCACTGGAGTTGAGATGTTAACATTTCCCTGTCTCTGACAACATTTTGGGATTATTGACTTCCTTTATGTGAACATTTATTTTGTACTTATTCAAGCAAAGGACGAGAAGTCGTAGGAGATAAAAGGAAACCTTTTTTTTTTTTTTTTTTTTTAAATCCTGCAACGGGCCAAGTTCAGCGAGTCAAATTATCTTAATGGGGACAATGGGAACTAATAACGAGAACTACTACTGCTACTACTAATGTTATTACTTATTATTATACATTTTATTATGAAAGTGCCTTTCAAAGCTCTCAAAGACACCGTGTGAAGATTAAAAAAACAAAACAGTAAAATAGCAGATTAAAGTTCTATATATGTATAAGTGACCTCTAATGCAACTCAGGCAGCCTAGTGATACATGACGCTAAATAATTTGTAACAGGACACCAGACCTTCACTGTCTAATTATATTTTGTGACCATTTTCAGCCAGTCTCTGCGTTTTATAGGTGCAGAGTGGTACAGACTCTAAAAGTGTCCCAGTCCTCATATGAAACGCCAAGAGGCAGTGAGAGTTGGGCATGTGTATGCATGCACATGTTCATGTCAGGAACAGTAGTTCAGGTGTGTGGTTATTGTCATAAATATTTGAAAACAATACAAATTAAAGCATGCTGATGAGCTTTTTCCAGAAGCCTCAAACATGAATCTTTTGTAAGATGCAACAACTGTATGAAACACAAGCTCCACAGGAACAGATGCACCAGTCAACTGGAGGACGTCTGTTATCAGCATGTGAAAGACAAGAGTCAGCCAATCAGTGTGGAGAAGAGACTGAAATAATATGATTCAATTCATCCTGCCATATGAAATACTATACTTAGAAACACAAATAAACACTGATTATACTTATTCAAGGTGATGAGGTGATTTTAGTTTTCAGATATGTGCAGTCATACCTTTTTTCTGTGGCCACACACTGTCTACTGCGCTCATGTATGAGATTGCTGCCTCTTGTGCCTGTCTCTTTACACTATCAATCCAATCTTGATTGATTTTTCCTGCCTGCGCTCCAGAACCTCTGTTTCTCTGAAGGAGCGACAGAAAGTGTATAGAAGAGCCAGAGATATAAAGACGGAGGAAAATGGCCATAGGTCCATGTCACGGATGACAAGAGAACAAAACGATCAAAGAAAATGGTGGAGAAATCGTCTCTCTCCCTCTTTGCTCTTCATCTGTCTGTATTCAAAATGTGAAACACCGCCGTTCTCTCTCTGTGTGTATCAAGTTGCATATATAGCTGGTGAGTTTTCTTAGCTCTACAGAGGAGAACAAATTGTCTTCCGTTGTGTCGTCTATCACCCAGAGACTCGGTGAATTAACCCCTTTTAACCCCTTTGAGAATCGGGAGGAGGAGAATGGAAGATAATCCTGTCAAGTAGTGAACCCCACCCACCCATCTACCCAGCCCGCGTGCTGAGGCTCTGAGAAGTCAGGCGCACACTTAAAAAGACAGGCTTTCAAAGGAGATATCGAATTTCATCTGTAACCACTTGTATATAAGCCCGACCAACTTCACAAAAATTGAGCTTTTCAGCTCGTTTGGTGTCTTCAGATCATAAGCCAGGAAATTCTAAAGACTGCCGTGAGCAGGACCTTACACTTCAAAAGCTCCCCATGAGGTCTTAATTACAAGCATGCACATGGGCACCCCTCTTATGTGGAGAGGGAGATAACATTCATGCAGGTTCATCTGTTTGTATTGAAACGCAAAAAATGCTCATGTGCACCTTTTGAAATGTCTGATTTAATCACAGGAAAATCAAAAAATAAATGTACGCGTATGTGACGTACACTCGCAGCATTGCAGTAGTACATCATGGTTGATGATGTACTACTGATGTACTACTACTACTAAGACAATTAATTATCTATGTGGCTTGTTTGAAGTGGTCTTGTCTGCAAAATGCCCCAAATGGAACATGCGACTGCCACCTAGTGGATAAAACTAGCACCATCTTGCGGGACTCGGGTAGCCTTTATTTGGACAAGCAGCTGCTCTACTCCGAGTCCCTCTTGGACAATTGAACTTCTCACCCTCTCTGAAGGAGAGTCCAGCATCCCTGAAGAGGAAACTTATTTTTAGACACTTAAATTTGCTATCTTACTCTTTCAGTCACTCCCCACAGTTTGAGCTCATCAGTGGGAGGAGAAACATACACTGCCTGTCCAAAAAAAGAAGTTGCCACCTCTAATATTTCGTTGGATGGCCTTGAGCTTTGATTGCGGCACAAATTTGCTGTGCAATGTCACAACATTCATGAATTTTTCTCCAAGATCTTGTAGTGATGATGGGAACAAAGTCTTCTCCAGCACATCCCAAAGATTCTTAATGGGTTTTAGGTCTAGATTCTGGCCAATCCATGTGTGAAAATGATGTCTCATGCTCCCTGAACCACTTTTTCACAATTTTAGCCCAATGGATGATGGCATTATTATCTTGGAATATCTCTGTACTATCAGGGAGGAAAACATCCTTTAATGGAATCACCTGACCGTTCAGTATCTTCAGGTAGTCAGCTGACCTCATAACATTGCTCAACCTAGACCTGAACAACTGCAGCAACCCCAGATCATAGACTTCCCCCACAGGCTTGTATAGTAGACACTAGGCATGATGGGAGCATCATTTCATCCTCCTCTCCTCCCTTGATGCATCCATCACTCAGGAACAGAGGAAATCTGGACTCATCAGACCACATGACCTTCTTCCATTGCTCCAGAGTCCAGTCTTTATGCTCCTTAGCAAACTGAAGCCTTTTTTCTGATTATCCTCATTGATAAGTGGCTTTCTTAAGGCTACACAGCTGTTTAGTCCCAATCCCTGGAGTTCCTGTCGCATTGTGCGTCTGGAAATTACCTTACTTTCACTGTTAAACCTAGGGCAGTGAATATCAACCAGTAAATGGAGACTCTTGCTGAATAAAAATCCCGTCACTTCATACTCAGCTGCGAGCCGCATCATAGATAGTCCTAATATTTCATGGTGGTCTTTGTGATGACAACTGGGGCCTGTATTGGACTTCCCATCATGCTTCCTGATTTGCCATGGGTTTAAAACAACGTCTGCCATAATGTCACATATTGAGTGAACTGTCCCTCTCTATAAGACTGTTAATTAAAAAAGGCAATGAATCAAGTGGTTGTCTTGAATAACATAACACTGTAGATTAATTAACTATCATATTCTTCAAACAGAAGTAATTAGGAGTTAAGGACCTCTCTGTCCGTCTATCCTTAGCCTCCTCCCTTTCACATTCATTCCAGTGCCCTTTCTATCGTAAACCTCAGTGCAAAGATTGATCCCTGTGAAATCCTTTCTGAAACTGACAGAGCCCAAATGACCAAGGATTGCCAGACCATATTAGCATAGAGAACGATATAATTAATAGCGACATTGTAAGTGGGAAGGGGGGAAAAAAAAGCTGGAGGGAAATGGGAAAAAGTCCAAACAATAAATGATATTTTGTTGCTCATGAGTATTCTGGTCATAACACCGCCACTTGTTTTAGGGTCTCAGTTTATTGGTGTATGTACTTTGTCATTACCAGTGAAATGAGATTGTATGATGGAAATTGGTGGCAGCCGGTTGTTATATTTAGGTGGCTAATGATGCGAGCGAGTGTTAGAGGGAACAGAAGTAAACAACTAATTTACATGGCGAGGCACAATAGTTCTAGCTCCGACTCGGGGAAAATTTTTTCTTTGTCTGCCGGTGTGCATGCGCTTGTTGTCTGTTATGAGTGAGGGGACAGAGACCTTTGTTCTTGATGGAATTCAAATGCCACACAAATACCTTCTAGTGCTGCGACGCCCGTACCGTGACCCTTATTTTCTGATGCAGTAAAATAAGTAATGAGTGGGGCATGTCGGCACAGCTGGAGCTGTATTAGAGAAAGCGTCATGGTCAATGCCTGTTATTCTGTTGGATGTTTGCATTGAGAGTAAAATAGAATAGGCAATTTAATGGGATCAGAATGGCTGGGGAAAGGAAGTTGCAGTTTCAATACAAAGATGAAATAAGGATTTTTTCAGGCTATATTATCACTAGTATTTCTCATATTATAAATAAAAAAACTTCAATGCAGAGCATAATATGTGACATTTGACAAGATTCTGTAATGGAGAAACTTGGTTATCTGGATTTAATGACAAATCTTTAATCAAATGCTCAATTATTACGCCTTTGGCAGAGAGCTGAGATCAGTAACATTTTACATGATACAAGTTTGATTGTAATCTTTGTTGTCAGAGTCTTATGTTGTAATCCTATTATTATTATTATTGTTTTTCAGAGGGGGAGATTTGCTGTTAGATCCCTGTGTAAAGATTCATCTAATTACCATCCCCTTCACATATGGTCTTTCTTCCTGCGGGGATTGATCATATTTCATCTATTTAATTTTTAATGAAAGGTGCTGTGGAATGTTTATATGTCTGATTTCAAAACAATTAACATTCCGTGCAGGAAGGAACATGTGGAGAGTTTATGCATCACTCAGTAGCAGGAGGAATTTATTAGCTCACCTTTCATATGAGCCATTTGTTATGTATGGCAGATTTTTTTCATTACTCAAGCTGGAATTAATTTGCAGTATGCTGCATGATTCATAACATTTTGTTATGCAAAACCTGCGCCGCTTTCTTCATGACATTGAGACAGCAATGCAACGTATGAATTATAACAATCTTTATTGCGTATTTTGTAAATGTGCTTTTGCTGCTTCTGGGCTCTTGTTCATTTATGTTTTAGGTACAAACAAACAAACAAACAAAAAAAACTTTAATAGCAGGAACTTCCAAGGGCTTAAGACTAGGTGGGATGGGATGAGGAAGTAAAGTAGATGCACAGCAAAGGGTCACAACTTGGACGAGCTGCATGCGGACTGTAGTCTTCGTGCATGGGGGCACTGCTCCAACCTGTTGACCTATCTGGTGCCCCCAAGAAGACTTAATTATGACCAAAAGAACCTTGCCTCAGTCTGAAGGAGTCATTGAATATCTGAATGATGATGAAACACAAACAAGGTCAGAGGGAGTTGCGCTGTCTTTGTAGATTTAGAGCTTGTGAGAGTACAGACTAAATTTTAGTGTTGCTAGAGGAAGTCTGAGGTGACAGAAAAGTCTGTTAGAGTGGTGCATGACAGCAGTGAGGCGTGCAGTAGGTGTAACAGAGAGGTTTCTGGTGGAAATGGGACTCCATCGAGGATCACTTCTGAATTCTTTGTTTGCCATAGTGGGTTAACAGTGCACACACCAGTGAGAGCAGGGGGCAGGTGGAAGAAAACAAGTAGCGTTAGAGATACACCATACTGTCAAAAGTATTCGCTGACCCATCCAAATAATCAAAATCAGGTGTTCCAATCACTTCCATGGCCACAGTGGTATAAGAACGCTGTTTGTCTATTTTGTGCCAAGTGTAAAGTTTGGTGGAGGGGGGATTATGGTGTGGGGTTGTCTTTCAGGAGCTGGGCTAGGCACCTTAGTTCTAGTGAAAGGAACTCTGAATGCTTCAGCGCACCAAGAGATTTTGGACAACTTCATGTTCCTAAATTTTTGGGAACAGTTTGAGATGGTCGCTTCCTCTTCCAACATAACTGTACACCATTGCATAAAGCAAGGTCCATGAAGACCTGGATGAGAGAGTGTGGTGTGGATTGTTACGACCGGCCAGGCTCACGGCAGTAGACCATAACATAAAATATGCCCAGATGACAAATAGGGAGTTTGAGGCATTTATTAATGGCGAAAATGAACAGAAAAAGCAATGTAAATCCACATGAAATGTGCTTACAAAAGGGCAAAGGCGTACAAGACCAAACGAAACAACAACTAAGTACAATAAACCACTGACATCGATATCAGTTCTAAAGTCCCAGATCACAATAATCACGTCCTAAGATTTGATGGAGCAAGCTGTAGCACAACTACCAGCTGCTCATAGTCCAAAGGTGTCCAGGTCCTTTTATGTTGCCAGCAGAATCAGGTACAGGTGCTGACCCTCCACTCAGCAGCTCTGTAGGCAGGCCATGGACCAGAGGAGCATGGGTGGTAACGGAGCAGCGTCATCTGCATACTGTCCTTAGTGTAGTAGCAGAGCACATGAACAGGAGCCAATCACTACGGTGCAAGAATGATCTCAGTTTTGCATAAGCGCAGAGAGGCCCAAGGGTCGTAACATGGATGAACTGGACTGGCCTGCACAGAGTCCTGACCTCAACCTGATAGAACACCTTTGGGATGAATTAGAGCAGAGACTGAGATCCAGACCTTCTGGTCCAACATCAGTGGCTGACCCCACAAATGCTCTTCTGGAAGAATGATCAAAGATTCCCAATAACACACTCCTACCTTGTGGACAGCCTTCCCAGAAGAGTTGAAGCTGTTATAGCTGCAGAGGATGGACCCACGTCATATTGAACCTTATGGATTTAAAATGGAAATGTCACTTAGTTCATATGGGAGTCAAGCCAGTGAGTGAATACTTTTGGCAATGTAGTTTATGTGCTAGAAGAAGAAGAAAATATAATGCCTTCTTTGTGGAGAACTACCATGAAGAATGCCGTTAAATGCCCCAAAATGCGGGTACTGCCTTTGGATAGCCTTGAAGAACTAAAGCACCACTGCAACTGCAAATGTTCATCCAACTTTCTTATTTTGTATTTATTACTGCATATTCATGTGTTTTAATAACTTCAATGGTTTTACTGATGTTTGTGTGTTATGAATGTTGAAATTGCTCAGCAGTAAACCTTTGAATGAAGAATTGATTTTCATCACAACAACCATTTAAACACAAACTGATCTTTTTTTTAATCAAGAAGCTGAGTTTGAACAATTTGTGATCTTCAGGCACATAATTTCTCCAAACATCAGTACTGTTGTGCACAAAATAGATGTTGTTGACTGGCATCAGGATTTTAACTTTAATTAAAGAAGCAAACAATTAAGTATTGCATGCCTAATCATGAGAAAAAATGTGATATGATTAGAGTTATTGCAATGATTGCAGTTGTTGGAGAAGGATGTCATCTGCTTTTCTGTCATCATTCTTGCTGGATGTTCTTGTTATGCTCTCTTCCTTGCATTTTTCTTGATATTTGTGATATTTGTGTGTGCTGTCTGGCAGAGTTGTTCTGCGGATTGCCTCAGTATCAGCTCGAATTTTCTAGTTACTGCAATTTTGACAGTCTCATTTCTCTGGAACAGGACAACCAGGAGACCATGTCACAAGACTGAACTGGTGTGACAAGGCTCAGTTTTGCCCCTTTCAGCCACAGGTCACAACCCACTAATTTGGTGCTATGGTGGTCTGAGTTTGTCTGAAGATGCTTTAGTGGGTAAGGCTGAAGAATTTCTGGCCCCAAAGTTTGATTAGTGGTAGTAGATTCATGGTAGTCTGTGTGAGTTTGGTTATTAGGCTGTATCACTAAAGTCTTCTGCTCACTGGTTCATAGTTTATTTTGCAATAGAAGCAGGGAGATGAGGTACGGCTTCGTTAGCAACAATATTTACAATGGTGGTAACAGACAATTGCACTTATCAACCAGAGAGGGCGCTAAAGATCAAAATGTTAAGCAAATGTTGTTTTAAAGGTGTGTTTGAATGGTCGGATTGAATAACTGGGTCAATTACCATACTTGATAACATCAGTAGAGGTCCATGCAATGAAATATTTCAAAAAAAAAGTTCCATAAGTCATTTTTTTAAATAAGTTCCAGGTATTTCCAAAAAAAAAGCAGTTTGCTTCTTCAAACAGTATTTGAATCTTAATTCTGCTCATTTGTGTAATTATTGTGCTTTACCTTCGTTGAAAGTGAAACATTTAGCCTTTTGAAATATGACGGTTTGTAAAAATGTATGTCCACCACAGGTCATAAGTGAAAGATGGGAGTGTTGGAGGCCTCTGCAATCATCACAGAATTACTAACTAGAGTTTAACCATGAGATTTATGTGATGTTATTTCCCAAATGTCATGACTGATTAAGTTTATTCTTGTTATTAATCTCATGTAGAGGATGGCTCAAGGTGAAGCAACTTCTTCAGCTAATAACGACGCTGCTACGTAGTGTTTCTCATTAACTTTTAAGATATTTAGTAGTAGATTTTTATTATTTATTGCCCATTTTCATCTTCAGTAGTCAAGTGTAAAGCAAAAGTTATGAACAAAGTATTGATTGCGTGCCTGTTTAAAGATGGATGAGGAAGCTGCTTTGTATAGCCTTCCACTGTCTCTGCTACCCACAATGCTATCCTGCTTCCACCCCTCCACAAATCTCAAATGAGCAGTCTGTTTAGTTTTAAGGTCTTTGGAGAGAATGTTCCAGAGCCACCGATCAATAGCTTCCTGAGCAGGGCGTGGAGGTGGTGACATCAATTACCAATTGGATCACGTTGATAAAGTAGTGTCCTTTTGGAAATGGCAGTTAGCCTCCTTGTCATTGTGTACAGGAAATAAGGTCTACATCCAAATAAGCGATCCTTTTATTGAACCAGCTCACTGTGCAACCAAAAGTGCATAGTTTAATTACCTGTGATAGCCAGAAGGCAGAAAAAGAAAGGCTCAGATAATTGATTTCATTTTTTTTTTTCTAGGTATATTTTCTTCTTGACTTGACTCTGCAATGTGTTTCGTGGCATTTTGTGTTTATTTGCTCATATTGTTACAGTTGATGGATATTTGTCTGTTCTGAAAACCGACGCTGGCAGGTGTTACAGCTTTTAGTTTCCTGAGCTTTCATGTCTTGTGGGTAAAGAAGCCGTGGGTCATGAGGGATTGCACAAAAGGAGCTGAGAGCAAACACAACCCCTTTTAAAAAGCAAAAACGGGATTGATTTCTGCACTCCTGTTGCTTAGCAACTACAAAGCCTCGTTGAGAGAGAATATTGACCTCTTGTTGATAAGTCCAATTACTTTTTTTTTTTTTTTTTTGCCTCCTCTCTGTATAACCAAAGATTTTATAGTGTCATATCCCGTTCCCACTTGTGCATTTTTCCTTCAACATCACAGAGAACTATTATACTGTTATTACCATCTGCTTTTCCAGCCTCTGACTAAGAGCATATTTGAGTGTGATCCATCTTACGTAGCACGAATTGGGTTAACAATGCCTCTTGTCGTAGCTCACTAGTTTCTGCTGCTAAATTAGTCAATTAACACGTCTTTAGACCTCCAGCTAGCTGAATGGCCCCAGAGCTAACACAGGCGAATGTTTCTCACTGCTTGAAATGTAATTCAACCACAAACCATTGCACTTGCTCCAGCATGCCCTGAAATGAAAATTGATTTCTAAATTTCATTTACATTTTCTCCTCTTGTTCTATAAACCCCCTGTAAGCGTACCCATGCTGAGCTGGCTTTGTGCCGTAATTGCAACTTATCAAGTTCTACTCATTTACTTGTTTCTGGGGGCTGCGACTGCAGGTGTGAAGGAGGTCATTTTACCATTTAAGTGATATCGTATCCCAAACTCCGTTAACACTTAGATGCACCTTCCAAAAAGTTACGTTGAAGACTCTTCTACACAAAAATCTGCTTGTAACAAAAACAAGCTATAAAATACAATTCATTTTTTAAATCAGTCATCAGTCCTAATAATTACATATCAAATAATGATGAATTTTAAAGATGTCGAAACCTTAAAATACCAAGTTTTTGTCCTGATGCAACTCAGGGTTATGGTCTTAAAAAAAACACAATAATTGGCATATTTTCAATGTACTTCATGCTCACTGGATTATTTATGGTTTGATTATTGCAGCCTGGCATATGTAAAAGATAGGTTGCAACATTTAATTATTTGCATTATTAACTTTTGCTCAATGTCAAATACTCATATTATTGACTGTGCGTTTTTGTACTCACAGGAATCCATTCAAATCACTAGTTAGAGCAGTGGTTCTCAAACGTTTTCGGTCATCACCCACTTTGGACAAGGGGGAATTTTCAAGCCCCACCTGCCCCCATCGTCCCAGCACAATGCTAATGAAATACACCAAGCTTAACATTTTCAAATTTATTGAAGTAACATCATGTTGTATCTAAATTCTAACTCAATAACATGACAGAACAGCAAGTTCAACAATATGGAAATTAAAAGTGCAACTGTGCCATAACTTGTATCAAGTTCAACAATAGAGAAAATAAAAGTGCCACTCTGCAATCTTTTTAAAAAAAAAAACCACCCATCTGCGGGAAAGTTTGTTCCATTACAAGTGACACTTTGCTAAGCCCCACCCCCCTTAGTTACTGTTGCTATGTCTGTCAAACTTTCGCTCCTACCATAAGAAATATGGAGTTTTCAGTGGCATGCCCCCCAGTTTGTCGCGCTCCACCTGTCATGTCTCCATTCCCCACCAGTGGGGTGCGCTCCACACTTTGAGAACTGCTGAGTTAGAGCAAGAGGTAACTTTGAACGGATTGTTTCAGTTCATGTTGTTTACAAAAGGCTAAAATTAAAGAAATGCGTCACAAATATTGAGAACACAAAATACACAAACCTTGCATTTATCATCAATAGTATGCACAGAAAAAGAATGATATGTGCTAGATACTAAAAGTCGAACACAAAATTGTGCTTGGGTTCATTTAAAGGGTTAAAGATGTAGTCTTGGAGTTAAAAATCCAGTGGACTTCAGTTTTACTTCTGAATATTCCTCAGAACACGTCTGTTCCATCATCGCCTCCATGCTGAGAAACCTCAAGTCCCAGCAGAGAACCAGACTCCTCAACAAGTTCACAGAGAACGACTGCGAGAAGGTAAGTTTTTATTTATTTATTTATTTATTTTTTGCTGTGTTCCTTCTTCTAGTTTTCATCTTTTGTCTTTCCACCTCCATATTGCTTTTTCATCAGTTTTAGCGATTTCCATCTAATTGCTTCATCAGACAGCCTTAGTTCGAATGTCTGCGTGTGGGTTTTTATCATTTATGTTCTTTTCTAAGAAAAGTATTTTGTGCTCGGGACCATTGTCTTGTTCCAAATTTTAATGATGGCTGCTCTTTGTTGAAATTTTGGCCAAAGCTTTTCACTGTCGCATACTTTTCCATAAAGACTTTATCCTCGACTCAGTGACTTCAAAATGTCTGTGGTCACAGAACAAGTCGATATCAAAATTTCTCCACCACCATCCATGTTAAATTTACTAACTGATGAATACTGATTATGAGAGTTTTTTATCATTATTATTATTATTTCTCAGCGGATTGCACAAACTAATACGAAGGAAAAAATGTTGAGACATCCATTCCTGGGAAGACTGGCATCTATCGTGAATGTTAAATAATAGACTAAATAGTTTGAAATCGATTTATAGTATTTCCCTGATAAGCAGCAGCAAACACTTCTACAAGATCATGATGTCTTTCCTCCTTGGCGTTGTGTTAACACACAAATGGGGTGGGGTTCCGTGGTGTACTGGCTAGAGAACTGGGCTGGCAACTGGTCGCCAGTTCAATCCCCGGCTGGTACCAATGATGTGGCTTGGGGGAGTGCCTGAACAAGTGCTTCCCCATGTCCCAGCAAGACAGACCACATTGTTAGTGTGTATTTTCTTTTTTATATAAATGTATAAGAAGTATTAAGTCCCTCCTATCAGATTCTTTTCTGCATTGAACTGTATTTTTCCATATTGTTGCCTTCAGAGTCTCATATTGTTTGGCATCTTCTTTGTACTCTCTCCTTTCCCTTTATGTTTCTCAAAATTTTCACTTTGCTTTCTTGTCTGCTCCATCTCTCACCTCCTCTCTGTCTGCCTCTGTTTCATTCCCTCCTCAGGTTGATCGACTGATGGAGTTGCATTTTAAGTACCTGGAGGCTGTTCAACAGGCTGACAGGAGGATCGAAGGGGAGAAACATGTAAGCATGGCTTCTTTTTCTTCTTCTTCTTTCTGTCCTTTTCTTCCATTCCTCCTAACCTGTCCTCCTGGCCTTGCTTGTTATAGTGATGGATTCACATTAGTAGGTTCAAAATCAAAATCTGATCTTATTCCTGTTCTTTTTTTCTGTGCATGAGCAGGTAGAAAGTAGGGATAGATGTCTTATTTGGTTTTGTGTTAAAATGGATGGGTCTTGGATGTCATACTGATGACTTATTTATTTATTTTTAAATCTCAACTTGATGATGTTCAGATGAGACAAGAATGAAAGGCATATTTTCTTGTCCAGAGACAGTAGTAAATTAGACTGAATCTGTCCTCAAATACTCAACAACATTCCAGTTGCATTTGCAGATGCTCAGATATTTACTGCAGTCCCTGTTACATCGGAAAGGTTAATAAAATTCCTTTTATTTTCAGTAGAGAAAACATTTTTGTTGTGTACGATATTGCATTCAAAGCCACAAGGGAAAAAGCTGAAATATCACGTTGTACTGGTGATAACAATGTGACAGTTTACAGGGGGTGGAAAGTTTGATAGCTGCATGTGAGGGCTCTGTTTGAGCCGTCTGTGCGTTGAGCTGTGGGTTAGACGGACCAATGGAGGGATTCAGATGGAAGAGAAGTGACCAGCCAGGGGTTAATGGCTTTGAGAGAGGTGGAGAGAGAGCAAGCATCCTGTCTCCAGAAAGGTGGAAGGAAAAATAAATCGTATTGAGTTACTGTAAATATAAGAAAATGAGTTAAAGAAGAGAAATGAAGGAATAGCAAGAAGAGCAGAGGGCACTTGAGAGAAAATGGGAATCACAAAATGGGAGGTTGGGAGACAGATAAGTGTGAGATTCCTATCTAAAGATGACAGAAGATTAATTTCTCTGACAGACAGCGAGGTGGGATTGCCAAGAAAAGGCCAGGCAGTTTGACATTCTCTCCCGCTCTCTGTCTTTTTCTCCTTTTTTCCCCCCCTCTCTTGCTCTCCCCCTTTCACGCTCTCGCCTCTTCCTGTGAAATGGCGATAGTGTGGCTTTATGATAACCTGGTGATAAGAAACCTTGTCCATGAGCGCAGCTGTCTTTGTGGCCACATTGTTAGACTCCCCTTGTTCAGAGTCAGGCACACGAGGCGAGAAGTGATAAAACACAGCAGCAACAACTGAGGAAAATCACAATGTCTTATCAATTTTCAACTTTTTTTTTTCCAAGCGCCGAGGTGCACTATAGGGTTCATGAACTGCTAGTGCAATGAAAAGTTACATGAATATGAAGATGGTATATCAGTAGATAAAGAGGAGTCTAGCCTGAAGCAGCAGTGAGGAAAAGGAGGGGTTATCTCTTTTTCTTAACAGCATCCCTCCAAAGGCTTCTGTCATTCAGAGGTGTCAGTCTAGTAAGAGTAACAAAGTAACGAAAGTAATGTAAAGAATTCAAAAAAGAAAAAAGATGTTTTGTAATTTTGATGAATAGTCAGTCATGTTTTTACAAAGCAAAAATGAATGTTTTTCACATTGATATTTAGGGAATGATACAATTGTGATGCGTTACCACCAGAGGGGGTTCCAGGGTAAAACTAGTAGAATTTTAACTAGTCTGACCTTCTCCTGATGTCCTTATGTCACACTGTACTATGTCAGCCGTCTCAGGCGAAAGATGGGCAGTCGTGGAAAAAATTGTCCATCGTAGCTCAGCGGTGGTAGATCTCACAAGAGACAGGACCTAAGATGAAAGATAGAAGTGTCTTGCGACCAAAGATGGGCTGCGTCAGATATCAGCAGTTGGGGTGTGTATTGGCGAGGACCTCACGATACGACACACGTGCCGATACATGTGTCACAATGCAATACATGTGTTACCATATGATGTCAGCAATGCCCCAACTTATCAAGGCGGCAAGCCATACTGCAGCATCTACAGAAGTGGAGGTTGTATTTGTTTTGGTTGATGTTCGCAAAGTATCTAAACTGTGGTTTTTATTTATTCTTTTTTATTTATTTTATTATCCCTTCAAAGTCTATTTACAGTCCGCATGGTCCCTTTTCTCCATCTTTTTTTCATATCAATAAATATCTAAAGATTTTTGTGTGGATTCGTTTGCCCATTTTTTCAAGATAAATTAAACTTTCAAAATCTATTAAACTGTAATTTTTTATAGATGCATTAAACTGTGTGAAATAAAAAGAAGAAAAAAAACTATTTGAATCTTCAGCAACATATAAACAACGTAGGTGAACAGGTCCAAAGGTTTGTTGTTCATAAAACAATTATTTTGAATATGTATTTGAAAATGAATGTCCCTTGGCAGCATAATAAGAGGTAACTGGGCCCTGAGAACTTATTCAGTAAAACACTGTTTCAGTTCAAATTTCTCTAAAATAAAAGAAATACATTTAATACCTTAAAGTGAGTTCTCTGTCTTTATGAACTCATGCTAAAGGCTAACTCAAAATAGATTAACTTTTCAAAAACAGGCAGAAAATGGGAAGGAAAATAAAAAGCAGCAAAATGAAAAGTTTCAGGAAATAAACATTAAAAGTATTATTTACAACCATTAAAAAAATACTATAAGTAAAGCAGATGCTTCTAAACACAGCTAAAACACTGCTAAACACTTGCTGTGTACTCTTTCTTATCCACTGTCTCTCCCACTGATCCTCTTCCTCACCCTGCTGAACAACTCAACACAGCGCGAGCACCGCTGCAGCTACCGTAATGTATCGTATATCAGCACAAATCTGCGCTTCTCAGCTTTCAGAATCCATTTGAATTACGTTGCTAGCGCAAACAGTCACATAGTTACGGTAATTCTAAGAATGCATGTCATTTTCTGTTACCATCGGTAGCATCCGCTTTTTATCAATATTTGGAGTCAGAAATTGATGTAGTATATTGTGAAAATAAGTATCGCGATATATCACCATATCGATATTTTATCACACCCCTAATCCAGCAGTGTAAGAAATTTGGAGGAATGGTCTGTGAAGCATCTTCATTAGCATATGTATTCAGCATCTGATTTTATTCTTGGACAGCTTGCCTGCTTAAACTAATATGTACACGAAGAAAGAAGTCATAGCAGAAGTATGTTGGAAGTAGTGGTGCTTTGATTTTTATTTTCATGTTTGCATGCATCAGGCAGGAAAGCTGATGGCAAGTTAGAGAAATACTTTGGTTGTAAAAAAAAAAAAAATAATGGTGTCAGTGGTAACAGACCTGGAAGAATGACTTCAGCAAATTCTGGCAACAACATCTGAGATCTCCAGATGTCCAGATGAGCGATCCCCTCAAAACAGCTAAGAACCTGCTTTGAACCTGCTTTAATACACCAGCAGACTGGATTTAGACTTTCAGCTTTAAGAGGTTTCACAACAAAAATGTATCTTTTACGATTTAGAAATTATAGCCATTTTAAGCAAAAATACCTACATTTCATGCACGTGCTCAAAAGTATTTTGACAATTAATTGAACAGATGTTTTCTGGTCAGGTGTGGTCCAATCCCTCATTACTTCAAGAGAACTGAAGCAGATAAAAGCTCTGGAGCTGATGTTGGCTTTGGTATTTTGCAGCTTTTTGACTGAAACAACCAATATGAAGTCTAAGGGGATGTTAATGCAAGTGTAGGAGGCCATTGTTAGGCTGAGAAAAACTGCATAAATATATAAGGGAGACCAGAAACTTTGATTTATTTATTTATTTATTTATTTGACAGGGACATTGCACAACAAATGTGTTGCACAAACCAGATATAGCTATAAGCTAATTTTCATCTGTAGTCCCTGGGCAGAGACAGTGAGGCCGGTTCACAGTGTCCTAAAGTCCATAAAAAAATACAGATAAAAAGCTTCACCATCAACAACAAGAGACACCAGCGGAATCAGGATCGTCTCAAAGACAGTTTCTATACATGTACACGTTTACAATACTTCATCACTATAGACATATTTTCAATTCAACAAATGTAAACAAACCTATTATACTAGTGATTACAAACCTGACTATCTTTCAACCATTTCTCCAACTGTGGCAGTGTTACACTCACCAACAGTTCGTAGCAAAGAGTTCCACATCCCTGCAGCTTTGGCAGAGAAGCAGTTCTGTCCAAATGTGGAGGATCTAAAGTTCAGTCTCCTCTAGAGGAGGCTCAAGTGGTTCTGACTCCTGCTTCATCACAAGATGGGGCTGTGGTGCCAGATTATGAAGTATTTTGTACACTAAACTAACGTTGGAGAAAAGAATGAAATTTTCAAATGTTGGCAATTTATACTTCTTAACAATATTGCAATAATGATGTGAGACAGGTTTTCTATCAAAAATTTGAGCGGCTGTAGCACAGTGTTGTTTGACAGAGACCAGGTTGTGATATAATATTTAAAATGTGAAAAAATCCTCGCATGCGTGTGCAGCTTGGCAGCATCAGTGCTCATCTGATTCCTAACATATCTGAACTGAAATAAGTTCAATTTTAAAGTTTTGATCAGTTTTGATGTGTGCTTTTTAAAAGACAGTCTGCTGTCTAGCACAACACCTAGATATTTGACGGAATCTACTTTTTGAAGTTTTTCTCCTTTAACAATAATTTCTGGTGCAGGATGAGGATTGTTTCTTACAGAAAAAACATGCCGACAGATTTACTAAAATTAAGTGTCAAGTATGATTGCAGCATCCAATCTGAAATTTTTCCCAGTGCACCCTGTTGCACAGCTGCTGCTTTCTGACTTGTTTTCGCATGAACGTATATCATCGTCTGCATACATTTGTGTGTGTACATCAGGGCAAACTGCTGGAAGGTCATTTATATAAACACTGAACAAGAGGGGGCCCAATATGGATCCTTGTGGTCCCCCCACACAGCTGTCTAAAAAACAGGACATGGTGCTCTTAATTCTTGAGCAGTGTTTTCTATTCTTTAAATATGTTTGTTTTGTTTTTACACAAACATCTGGGGTTTAACCAAGTCGACCCAGCGGACCCCCAACCTGGAGTGATCGACGACGAAGAAGTGTGTCCATGGACGCGATGATGTCAGAGATGTAGGTTTCTGGAGCTCCTCTGCTCCATCACTAGTCCTCAGTTCGCTGCAGCCATGACTTGCTGGTCAGAAAGACGTCCTTCTCAAACATGTCTGACCAATGGGAAAGCATCCGCCCACCCCGGAATGTTTGTGTAAAAACAAAACCAACAAAAAAAATTCATAAGTTTTTTCACCTCAATTGAAAAGAATCAATATATATATTTTAATTTTGCATTTGAACAGTCTTTTTCTTTGATTGAAAATATTACTTTTTTGATTGAAGATAGCCTGTTTGAATGGTTTAATGTGATTGGATCGTGAGTAAATCGGTTCCCACGTGGGATGTGTTCTTTTGATTGGCTGAAACAAGGAAGATATCTGATTGGTTGCAGATCATTCCTGTTAGAAAAAATGCATTTGTGAGTTGGAGCCACGGCAGGAGAATCTCGGAATTCACTCACAGATGCAGCCAAGTCCACAGACCAGAAGCTGTTTGTAAATCGAGTTATATTTGTGCATCAGAAATACATGTGTGAATCTTTTCCTGTGCATTTATGAATCTTGTCCTGTGTATTTGCGCATCGTGCTGTGCATTCGTGCCTGTTGAGACTGTTCTAACTCCATAGATGAGGGGTGGGTCCGTTCACCAGTCTGTACAAGCGTGGCAATTTTCTGCAAAATTGAGAATTTCCACTGAATTTTCCGTGTTCTACGTTAAAAAACTGAACTTGTTCGTGACAATAAAAACGATTTGGTGTCCAAAAGAAAAGTCTTTGTCGGTTCACGAGGGCTGACGTCTGACTGCCTCAATCCACCTGAGAAAAATCATGGTGGTTTATGGAAGGAAAATGATGAATGGTGGATGAAAGTTTGATGGTTGTGATTGCTGCCCATTCCTGCTGCGTTTGTGTCCAGGCTGCCTGGAGAAGGTTTGTCCAGCAGAGGGCGTACAAGTGCCGCCTGCAGTTCCTCTACGTGAACTGGAGAGCTGTCGTCAAGGTAACCTGAGGTTCTACTTCCTCACAGGCTGCAGTACTGCTCCCTGATAAGATTGATCAGTGTCACAACACAATTGTTTTACTTTGATCTTGATCCAAAGCCCATTGGGTCAAAATCCTCTACTTCCTTTGTGTTGCAGTATGCACCTGCACCTGTTTGGCCGCATACATGTATGCACGTGTATACACAAATACGCATGCATGCATGTACACATGCATGTATACTCTAGTCCCTCCAGGATCTTGAGTTTTGTAATCAAACATGCACATAAGGTCAAAAATATGCAACATTTCTTTTCCTACAAATGAAAACATGAAGTGGTTTCCATTTTAACATTATTAGCTTGAAAATCTATCTCAAAACTGAAAACATAAACTTATAAACTTATTCAGTTATTGATGTAATTTCTAAGAACTAACCCTCTAACTGTAATATTGTTTGGGGGAGTTTATGTCTGAGTTCAGCAGATGTGTAGAAAGTTTGGAGAATATGACCAACAAGATGTAATAAGCACAAAGATCCCATCTATGAAAAAAAACAAAACAATAAAATCACCAAAACTAATGCTTTGATTGATCTCTCAGAGCCAAACAGAATAACTCTTGTATGTGTTGACTTTATGAAATTCAGTGTTGGCTATGCTTGAGGTTAAACTGAAAAGTCAGATAATTCTAAACTACTCCAGTCTCCCTCAAGAAGAATGAAACTAAAGGTTGAGGTTCCATTCCATCTGCATGTAAATCATGCTGAACTGCCACACGTCTGTTAACTGTGAACTCTGCGACTCCACACTCGTCTGTGATGGTCAGTTCTTCAATATTTTTGAATACAAAAGTTTCTATCCAGCAAAGATTTTAGTTTGTGTTCCACTACAGTGTTGAACAGTTTATAGAAGAAAACCTGAAGTCAGCATCAGTAGAAGATCAGCTGATGTCTCCAGGGGGGCCCTGAAGACCTGACTTCCCCTCCACAGCTGAATTTCAGGGATCTTGGAGTGGTTGTCTTAGAGCAGCACATGAGAGGTGTTTAATTCTAAATCAGATGCTTCTCTCCTGTTTGTGTGAACAGATCCAGTCATTTGTGAAGATGTGGTTGGTCCGGAGGAACTACCGATCCAGACTCAGTTTCTTCAGATGCAACGCAAGTCCTGCTGCCTTTCCTGTCCTCCATCCAGGATACCTCCTACCACCACCTCTTGCACTTCTTAGTTTTGTTTTGAATATTTTCCCAGTATGTGTTGACATACGTTTAAATGCTCGTCTTCAACAACACAGTTCCAGCTGCAGCTCCAGCCGCTGCAGTTCTTTTTATTCTCTGTGTTTTTAAGGATCCTCCTGTGAGGATCGATGGGTGAGACCCGGGTACAGAATCGATAGGTGAGACCCGGGTACAGGATCGATAGGTGAGACCCGGGTACAGGATCGATGGGTCAGACCCGGGTACAGGATCGATGGGTCAGACCCGGGTACAGGATCGATGGGTGAGACCCGGGTACAGGATCGATGGGTGAGACCCGGGTACAGGATCGATGTGATAAAATCTTCATGGGGGTAGTGATGGGTCCTGGCTGGTTTCTTGGCTGATTTATCATTAGTAGCAAAGAGCTTTTTTCCTTTATTGTGTCAGCAAATCAGAGTGCAGGAATTGTCTCCACAGGTTGATGCTGTCATAAAGATCCAGGCCTTCTTCAGAGCCAGCAGAGCAAGACACCAGTACCGGATGCTGGGTGAGTTCTCTGATCCCCATCTCTGTTGATCAGCCACGGTCCCCATCGCTGTAGATCAGCGATGATCTCTTTCCCTATCAGATTCATCTGTCCATCAACAACTTCAGCAGTTTGGAGGAAAACCCCAACAAAACCATGTGAAAACATGCACATAATTTCTTTAGGGATCAATAAAATGGTGTGGACTGGAACTGAATCCAAACAAGCGGTTCAATAGGGGACAGTGTTTCGAAGTTTGATTGTGTTTTATTCTATGCTGTTGATGGAATTTACAAAAAAGTTATTCATGGGTAAGCCCCTCCCCCTCTCCTGTCCCAGTGCATTCAGACACGCCCCCACTGTCCGTGGTCAGGAAGTTCCTTCACCTGCTTGACCTGGGCGATGGTGACATCAGAGAGGAGGCAGAACTTCTGCGTCTGCGGGAGGAGGTGGTGAGGAGCATACGCTTCAACCGACAGCTGGAGACAGACCTGGATCTGATGGACCTGAAGATCGGTCTTCTGGTCCGGAACAGAGCCACACTGCAGGTAAGGGTCTGGACCCAGGAATGAGTCCTCCCCGCCATGCCTGAGAGAGGTGGTCTGAGGGAATCTATTTGTGTCCCTGAACAGGAGGTGGTGTCTCACTGTAAGAAGCTGACCAGGAAGAATAAGGAGCAGCTGTCAGACATGATGGACCTGGAGAGGAGCAAAGGACTGAAGGCTCTGAGCCGAGACAGGAGGGACAGACTGGAGGCCTACCAGCACCTCTTCTACCTGCTGCAGGTGAGTCCAGAGCCCCGGAACCGCCCTGGTCTGGTTCTGCAGCTGTCAAATCCACCCTCAGGTGGGGCTGAGTATCACAGATCGATACCTCTCTTGTATTGATCCGAAAACTTTTATACCATCGAGTATCAAAATGATGTGTCATCCCATAACTTGGCTGAAAATGGCAACATTTTGAAGTCTGTAAAGGAACAACCTGACATTACCCTCTTCACTTGGGACCAGATCACATTTCTTTCTTTATTCACTTGGGACCAGATCACATTTCTTTCTTTATTCACTTGGGAACAGATCACATTTCTTTCTTTATTCACTTGGGAACAGATCACATTTCTTTCTTTATTTTCTTGGGACCAGATCACATTTCTTTCTTTATTTTTTTGGGAACAGATCACTGTTCTTTCTTTCTTTTCTTTGGAACAGATCACATTTCTTTCTTTTCTTGGGAACAGATCATATTTCTTTTTCTTTTCTTGGGACCAGATAACATTTCTTTCTTTCTTTCTTTTCTTGGGAACAGATCACATTTCTTTCTTTATTCTCTTGGGACCAGATCACTGTTCTGTCTTTCTTTTTGGCAAAGTTGGCAGTGTGCACACACATAGGGCTTTCAGACAGACATGGTTCTGGTTCTGGCTCCGGTTCCATTCTGGAGTCTGAGAACCTGCCTGCCTGCTGGCAAACCAGACCGCGTTCACACCAGTTTAGAGGGAGAACCAAAGTGGGAGGATGTTACTCTGCGTTACTACGGCAACAGTAAACAAACACAACTGCGCCTCAGTCACCTGGTTTTCTGGTCTCTGACCATCACGCTGTCCAACAGTTCTTTTGACAGGCCTGGATACCCACGTCCAGCTCTGTTCTGCTGTCTCTATATTCTTCCTCGAGTTTTTGGAGTTTATCAATAATCTGATCAGGTCCAGGTGAACCAGTCTTGGTCGTGTCCTCCACCAGTTCAGAATAGATTTACCTTTCCTTGTGTTTGTTTCCAGCTTTGTTTGAAACTCGGATGATGCCCAGTTGGCCGCCAAACATTTGGTGTCCTCTGCGGACCACTTCTTTCTTTTCTTTTTGCATACATGTTGTGGTTAACACCCACTGGTGATGTCATGGTTCGCAAGTGGGAACCAGTTTTTCTTGGTTCGCCTGCGAACCAACTTTTCAGGTTCCGAACCTGTCATGTCTTTGGTCTGAATGCGCTGGCCGGTTCAAAATTGCCTTCGGGAACCAGAACCGGCACGGAGCCCTGCCAGTGTGAAAGTCCTTACAGAGAGACGAACACAAACACAAGTTCACAATCATAAACGCCAATCATAAAACTGTAGCTGCAGCCTACTGCTGCCCTGCTTGCCACCAGGGGAACTGCTTTCTTTCTTTTGTCTTTTGGTACTGTGATGGGGGGGTCCTCCTGGTTTTGATGCCTGTGTTCCAGGTGTGGTATCTTGTGTTTCAGACGCAGCCTCTCTACCTGGCTCAGGTGATCTTCCTGATGCCCCAGAGTCGCTCCACCTCCTTTGTGGAGATGTTGGTCTTCAGCCTGTTCAGCTACGGTTCGGACCGCCGTGAGGCTTTCCTGCTGCTGCAATTGTTCACCAAGGCACTGCACTACGAGATCAGGTAACACCTGTGACTTCCCACCTCTCAGTGATGTCACCGTGCACGTGAACACACCTGTATCTGCTGTCAGACTGAAGGTGGAGCAGCCTCAGGATGTCATCACAGGCAACCCCACTGTCATCAAGATGGTGGTCAACTTCTATCGCCACGCTGGCAGTCAGAACACCCTGAAGGAGTCGCTGGGTCCGGCTCTGCAAGAGGTCCTGCTGGACCAGAGCCTCAGCATCAGAACCGACCCCGTGGAGGTCTACAAAATCTGGATCAACCAGACAGAGACCCAGACTGGAAACAAGAGGTGAGACGGCGATGCCTTCAACTATTTGGCTGAACACCTGCTGATGCATCTCACCTGGTTTACCTGGCTTGCCTGTGGTCTACCCGTCCCTCTGTACAGCTGCCTACCCTACGAGGTTACTGCTGAAGTTGCTCTGTCCCATCCCGAAGTCCAGAGACGGATTGACATCGCCATCGTCAACCTGAAGAACCTGACCGACCGACTTTTTAAGGCCATCACCTCCAACCTGCACAAGATCCCGTAGGTTCCTAAGTTTTCCAAAAGATCCCCTAGGATCAACATCCTCCGAATCAAGATCCTCTAGTTTCAGGATCTTTTAGTTCCAAGATCTCCTTGAATAATGTTACCCTAGTTTCACGAACCTCTAGAATCTAGAATCTTTTTTTATTTTCAGGATCCTCTCATTTTAAGGTCCTCTAGGTTTAAGCATTTCACACGATCCCATACACCTTCCATTGAATTCCCTAGATTCAGGATTCTCTGGTAAAAAAAAATATTGTAGGTCCAAGATTCTATATTTTCAAGACACCCGAGCAACGAGACCATCCTGGTTCACATGCTTTTCTTTCTGACCACTGCTACATGTGCTAGGTACACTAGGTCGGGTAAGTCCGGTTGGTCTGGTAGGTCCCGTGTCTTCAGACTTAAGTATATTGTGTTTCTTCAGATTGTTGATCTGATGTCTTTCTTTCAGTTACGGTCTCCGTTACACAGCGAAGGTCCTCAGGGATTCCTTGAAGACCAGGTTTCCTGAAGCCAACGAGGACGAGCTCTACAAGGTAAAGCTGGTACTGGTACTGTGGTACAGGTACTGAGCTGGGGCCTCATTTATAAAACAGCCTCAATGATCTATCCTCAGTGTACATACAGTCAAAAACTGAAAATGACGTGCACCAAAAAAATGCAGATTTATAAAACCGGACCGCAGCAATGCACCTTCGTAGGTCACAGCTCAATGTTTGCTATGACGCTCCGCCTCCTGTCCTGCCCTCTACACGCCCACATTCAACCATAAATGGTCGATGCAAAGCTCCTGAATGTCAATGTGCATTTAAACGAGGCAGCTGATCAATGTTATTGGTTAGCAGGGGTAACCATGGAAACCACACAACCACGTTCCAATAGGATGGAGGTCTGGAGGAGGACTGATGCTGAGGAATGCTGTTCTGGAAAATCAGAGAGGAACAGCAGGGTGGTCCTAATGACAAATGACAGCGGTGCTGCTTTGTCGCCCTCTTGGATGACAAACATCTGGAGCAACAATATGACAGCCAAGTATTTAAAGCTTTTGGTTCCAGTGGGTCAGGCTCAATACCAGGAGAAATGTATGGTTATTGACCATATCCACCCATAAATTCCAAGTACAGAATTTTCCAAGAATCAGGACAAATAGCCAGACATCAGCTACGTAGATTTGGTCAACTACCTTGTTTACACTCCGAACCTGCTGTACACGCTCTGATCTTGAGGAGCCGTTCAAAAGACTGGCTCTTTTTCTTTCCCCCTTTTTTTTTTTTTTTTTTTATAATTAACAATAAAAAGATTTAGAACAATGCTGTTTCCACAGCAGTGCTGGAAAGGCTGTATGTAGCCTAGCATATAGCATTGACTCCTTGTAGAAAGCTTTTTACCACAGAACCACTAAATGGTTCTAAGTTCTAAAAACAAATGCTGCATACCTTTAAGCATCATCTCACCCAATACAAAGTGAAGATCGCAGACTCTGGTGTATTTTATGCTGCTTTCTAGCACATCATTCCTGGAAATACGAGGAAACCAGCTGCTCTTCTCCTTGTTGAGACCTCCTTGCTCTCAGGTCCTTGATGTGTGATAACGGTCAGTATTTGGAAGAAAAATGGCTGGTATCACGATCCGATCTCATCCCAGAACCAAGAACAGCACAAAAGTTCACCATCATAGCTAGTAATTCAACTCTGGGAGGAGTAACAAACTGGGATGTTTGCAGACAAAGGATATCCACAGTGGTTTGCTTGTCATCCAAGATGGCGACTGCTCAACAAGATGTCAGTTATGATGTGCATTAGGAACACCCTATTGATGAATTGGAAGAAATTAGAACAGTATTGAATAATTGTCTGATGTGTGAAACACATTTTAAAAAAAAAAATTGTTAAAGAATCAACCATCTTGCTGTCTTAAACATCTCATGACGTCCTCATGGAGTCGTGCTCTGTGGTGAAATTCCTCCTGAGACTCCAGAGGTCTCATTTATAAAACACTGTAGGATCTAAGTGGACGTTGCTGTAAACGTCTTTTAATGTGTCCTGTTCTCCCAGTGTAGGAGATCTGATGTTTGGACTGGTCCCATTAGCAACCATCCAGGAGGCAGCATTACTGCGCTTGCTGTGACATCACAGACCTATGGATGATGTCACAGAATCAAGTTAAGACCCAGAAGGATGTTATACAGCTTAGAGATGAGACCTTTCTTTAATAGATGTAGTGACATAATTTTATCAAGTGTTTTGGTTTCTGCAGTGATCGTAAATTTAGGCAGTTGTGCAGGATAGAAATGCCTTACTTGCAAATAACGTAAAAAAATCTGAACTTAGAAGACCAAACTCCTCTTTTATCTGTGCAAATGCGTTATGGTACCAGCTACAGGCAGATTCTTAAAGATCCTTAGAGAAACTGCAAAGGCCAAACTCTCCCCTGAACTGAGCCCATATTCTTCATGAATGCTTGACCACAGGGTTTCTAAATGATCCAATGGAATGTATAGGCAAAGCAGAGCCAACAAAGGCAATAGGAGAGAGATTATTGTGTGGGCAAAGCCTTATGTAACCCAATCTGGACGGTCAAGATGGTCATAATTGAAGGACCAATGAATAAGGATTTATCATGTTAGACACGCGTCCAGTAATAAAAGCGGAAGTTAGGCAAAGCTAGCTCCCCTTGCAATTTTACTTTTTACAAGTTTATTATATTTAGGCGAGGTTGTTTACCCTGACAAATGTACGAAGATATGACTGAGTCCAACTGTTGAAAAAAAGAGCCAGGAACAAAAATAGGTAGAGTTTGAAAAAGGTATAGAAGTTTGGGGAGTATGACTGTTTTAACAGAGTTCACCTGTTGAACCAGAAACACTGATAAGGGTGACCATTTTAAAAGTGCTTAATTTATTTAAACAAGACAATCAAATTTTTTTGACTAGATCCCTATATTTTCTGATTACTGTGACTCCTAGATCTGCAAACCTGTTATGGACAACTGTAAAGATGGAATTGAGCTTTTTCCTATCCATGAAACGGAACAAACCTTAGACCTTAACACTCTTACTGATGTTGATGAAGATTCTCAGTCATACAGGTCATAATTATTTAAAGGGTTGAAGCAAGGCAACAGGACTTGTAGAATTTTCTTGAAGACGTTTCGCTGCTCATCCAAGCAGCTTCCTCAGTTCTAACTGTTTGATGTTCAACTTATAGGCCGAAAAACTGCCAAAGTGATTAAGCAACGCTAGAGCAGAAGAAAGCGATCCAGTTGGATTGGAGACATAAAACAGGAGGTTGTCCACATAGAGCGAGACCTTTTGCTCCACGCCTCCTCTCAAAATACCAGCTATATCTTTACTACTGCGAAGTGCTATAGCAAGAGATTCTATAGCCAAGTTGAAAAGCAAGGAACAAAGGGGGCGTCCCTGATGAGTGCCACGGAGGAGCAACTAAACATGAGACACGACGAGCAGGAGAGACAGAGAGAGAAGCCATGGCAAATAGAGTTTATGCTATGCTAGGCTAACAGTATAACCAGAAAGGAAAAAAAAGGATGTAAAACATGACATGCATGTTGACTGACTACACCAGTCACTGCATTCCAGTCAGCCTCAGTTTATTCAACTGGAATAGTGATTAAGGACCCAAGTATGCATGAATGATAACATAGAAGAGGCAAAATTACATAAATACAGCATGGAAAACAACCATGTGGGCTTTGCACAAAACCACAAGGGATCAGTGAAGCGGATGTGTCTTTAAATGGCTAAAGCTGAAAAAACGAAAACATTTTCATTCAGGGATCTTGAAGGAAGAGAACAAGTGACCCCTTGCTCATTCCCCATTTTCCATGCTAAACATTAGCCTAAACTTGGAGCACTGTTTACCGCCCTTACCAACAAGGTATCATGATGTAGTTAGCTTTCAACTAATGCAATTTGTGTTCTAGCTTCATATAACATGGTGTCACTAACGCTAACCTGTCTTATTTTAATATCAGGCAATGACAGTGAAAATATCTTGGCAGACTTAGCTTAGCCAAACTAAGAACCTTAATACACATGAAAAATAAGAAAGCTACATCATAAGTACAGCTGTAAAACTTCTCACCGCTGTAAGCTAATATCGATGTAGAGATCATACAAAGTTTGCGCTGCATCTGGACACCATCTGGTTTTCTCTGTCTGGACATGAAAAATTTCTCCAGTAACAGCCATGGGCACTCGTCCTCCTTTCTGTCCATCATTTTCACTGTTGACAGTGTTGTCTTCTTTGTCTTCAGACCTTCAGTCCATGAATTATCCTCTATTCCGCTATGTTGCATTATAGCTCCACACCTGGTACTGCAGCGTAGTTGTCCTTTTCCTTAAGTTATAGATTGATGAGCGCGGTTGCCATCTGACGACGTTATTGGCTACAAGATGCAAATGAAAGGTTTGATTCAAATTGTGATGTACTCAGAAGGAACTTTTGATTTGAAGTAGCAAAGTAGATTACACAGCATCAATTGTACTCAAGTATGAATTAAATTACACATTTAAAGAAACATGCATAATAGTACAAGTAGCCAAAAAAATCTATCTAATTATGCTGACATCGTTGTAATTTGTTACTTCCACCCCTTCTAATTGGCAACATATCAATGATGAGTTTCAATCAGGGTTTAGACCTCATGATAGTACAGAAACTGCATTGGTCAAAGTCACTAATGACCTTCTCATGGCTTCTGACAGTGGATCTGTCTCTGTTCTG
>JBAMYA010000022.1:1135362-1177782 GCA_037176975.1 Arrhamphus sclerolepis | reverse complement strand
ACACACACACACACACACACACACACACACACACACACACACACACACACACACACACACACACACACACAACTGGCCAGCTGAGCAACGAGTGAAGTCTGGCAACGAAAGACATCTCAAAGCATTTTACACAGCAACTAAACAAAAAGTGCAAATTTCAGTTCAGTCCGACTATATTCCAATTTAATTTGCTGAAATCAAATATGTTCCAAAATAAGGATAATTCTAAACTTATGTGTCAATTCATTAAAAAAACCAAAAACAACCCCAGGTCCATATTCCATGGATGAACGCCACTAGTTTGACTTGAGGGAGGAGCGCTGGAGTCACTTTACACTGGATCAGTGTTCTCTCTCTCACTAGTATGTTTTCCTTTTTTTTCGTTCTTCTAATTCTTTTCATTTTTCTGCTGTTGTGGCTGGAAGGACAGCTAGCAGCTATTTTATCTATAAGCCGACAGAGAGCTGCTGGTGTTTCTGGAGCCCTGAGAGACTTCTGCTGCTCCAGCAATCAGCGTCAGTGCAGAGCCAGTCGGCTCAAACCCGAAGCTCGTCTCTGCTCGCTCCGTTCAGCAGCTTCCAGTCCAACGTCTTTGGAAGACAGAGCTTAAAGAAAACACGTTTCCTCGTCTGCGCTGCTTTGTTTGGAGGAAAGCAGCATGACGGGAAGCAAATGCAAACGCGTAAAAGAACATGCATAAAAAGCCTGAATGTTTCTTCAAAATGACATGTACACTTTAGAAATTCACTCAGAACACTGTTAAATGAACAAAAAAGCATCATTTTAAAACAATGCTGCTGATAATAAGAAAATCTGCCGCTGCATCAGGATGTAATCCAGATTTGGATTACATTTTTCCTCTTAGGATTTTCAGGAGTATGCATTTGCTTTTTGACAAAGTTTAGATGAAAGGATACTTGCATTTAGTTGTTGTTTGGTGGATTTAATTACTATTGGATAGATGGACTACCTGTTTCAAAAATAAATAAATAAATCTCTAAGCTGAGCCAAACTCGCCATGTATTTGTTTAACACACAGCGGTAAAATGAACAAACGTGTCCAAAAATACAAGGTAATTCCCCGAATGATTTTTATTTTCATCCACACCTGCTCATCCTGACGGTCTCTGTCCGTCTCCTCGCTGACGGTTATCAGGTGCCAGTTGTTCAGACTAGTGTATTCCTCCAGGATGGACACCACCGCCGCTCTGAGGTCCTCCTTGGAGGCAGACTGTCCCTGAACTTCACTGTCCGGACCACGGGTTGCCACGGCAATGCCTGCTGCACCTCTGACTATCTCATTCAGCACCATGGCAGCCTGCTTTCTGTACGCTGAAGACTGGCGGTACAAGTCCAGGAGGTGATCAGTCAGAAGGTAGATGTCGCCATAGTAACCTAAACACAGGAAAAGAGAACGTGGCATGATAAATATCCCCTGCCTAAAAAAAACAAGTATTAGATCAAACTAAATAAATTCCTCTGTATCGCTCTCAGCATGATCTATATGCTCTAAAAGATGTTTGCTCGTACCTAAATTTCTGCAAATCTCCATGAGCACGCAGAAGATCTTCTCATCTGTGAAGTAGAGAAAATGCTTCTTCTGCCTGTGAGCAGAGTAGGAGTCCATGGTGTCAGCGTAACTTCTTTCCTCCACGATGCGAACGTCCATCACATCCAGCTCCAGCACCTGCCGAGAAACACGTAAGGATCCCGTATTCACACAGGAACTACGGCACGTGTCAAACTGGAGGCCCGCAGGCCAAATCTGGGCCGCCACTTCATTTCATCTGGCCCACAACAGCGTGCAGAGACGATCATGAACTCATGACCAGAACATTTCTGAGGGCATTTCAGAGCGACTGAACCGTTTGACTCAGAAAGTTTTCAAGTAAAAAGTTGTTCTTTTTTTAATTAAAATAAAAATGAAATTATACAAAATCTGAAATTTCACAACTGTTGTAATTTTATGTCAAAATGTTCCAAAACTTCGACAGAAAAAAAAAAAATTGCAATTTTAAGTTAAAAAGTCAGTATTTTGTGACATTTGTGACTAAAAAGTCTTAGCTGTTGGAAAAAAGTCTCGATCTTGCAAAATTAGCAATTTTTACAACAAATTAGCTTTTTTACAAAAAAGTTAACTTTCTTTTAAATAAATGTTATTTTACAAGAAAAAATTTGATTTTATAGTGCAAGTCTCAAGTTTATGATTAAGGCTGCTAATTTTGTGAAATTTGAGATTTTACCACAAAA
Source organism: Arrhamphus sclerolepis (assembly GCA_037176975.1). NCBI lineage: Eukaryota > Metazoa > Chordata > Actinopteri > Beloniformes > Hemiramphidae > Arrhamphus > Arrhamphus sclerolepis. The sequence continues at coordinate 1,175,532 of JBAMYA010000022.1, read as the reverse complement.
ATTCATTTTTCTCTCTTTTTTTTGAGGAAACAAAGAGTAGCTGGCCCTTTAATGGTAACCATGGTGATGATGTCGCCTGGGAGTGATTCTGTTCTGGTTTTGTTTTTAACATTGTAAAGCAGTTTGTGCCGCATTTTATTGTACAAAAAGTGCTATATAAATAAAGTTTGTTGCTGTTGTTCAGTGTCAAAGTGCAACTGCTAAGCTAGGCTACGCTAACTAAAGATGCACTTTTTGTCCTTAAATAACAATTTATTTTATTGTAAAATGGTGAATTTTGCATATCAGGATTTTTTTTTTGTCGTTAAAAACATGAATGTTTGGCCAGAATCCTCAAATTTAGCTAAAATTCACTGTTTTATTATTATTATTATTGTAAAACTGATTTTACATTTTTTCTTGTAAAATCCCAAATTCTTTTTTAAAAAAAAGTGACTTTGTTGCATTAAAAATATAAACAAATAAAGTTTTGCTTTGATATTTTTGAATTTTATTGTCATAAATTCACAAATTTGTGACTTTTTTGTTTTTTGCAAAACATCAACTTTTACGATTATGGATGTCATAGAACTTGTTTATTCTTAAATAACTTTATTATTTACTGCTTTTAATGTGTTGTTTTCTGCTTTTACAATCCTCTGTGTTTCAAACATGCTACTGTACATAAAGTGGCCAAAATTCTGAGCATTTGCAATGAAATACCATTTACAAAATATACCAGTTTATGTCGAGGTTCATATGGATTTTCGCAGCAGACCAGCACCCCATCAGCAGCACCCCTGGTTTTTACAGGACTCTAAAGACCACTTACCAAACTCAGCAGACACCAGTCTGAGGGTGTCTGTCCAAAGTGGTGGTGATGTCATGGCTGATGTATGAAGGATATTCAGCTCCATTACCTGCATCAGTGCTTTAGAAATCCTCTCCAGATGTGCAGCGGAGTTCAGGACCACAGAGACAAGGGGTCCTAGGACTTTTAAGTAACCCAGAAACACGTTGAGGACAAACAGCTTCTTCTGGTCGTCAGAGGTCCTCATCAGTCTGGGAAGGGAGGTGGCTAAAGAGTGGAGGTTCTCAGACAAGACATCTGTGAAGGTCTGCCTGTCGCTGCTGTGTGTGTCAGTGACATCACCGCTGCTGCTCTGGTTCCTCTGTGAAACGTCTCTGAGAGCAACCTCACACCTGAAGCACAGAGCAAAAGCTTCAGTAAGCAGTTTGTGTCATTTATTAACGATTTCAGATCTTCTTCCACGTAGAACTGTGGACGAGAACAAACCTCTCTCTGACTCGGGGCTCCTCGTCATTGACTGCTCCCACCAGTGCTTCCAGTAGCGGCCCCACACACTCTCTCAGTGACTGACTACATCTGGCCAGCAGGTGGTCAGCCAGCTCCACCATCTCCAGTCTCACCCTCCAGTGAAGGTGGGCTGAAGTGCAGGAGATGATCTTCTTCAGAAGGACAGACAGCTTTCCTGATGTGTTCTTCACCCACTCTGCTGTCCGCCGGACCACCAGCTGCCCGATCCTACCCAGGTCTGCTGGGGGGGTCTTCTGCGCGGTACTGGTGTGCAGCTGGGCATCCTCCATGACCAGCCCTACGGACCTGGACCACACCTGGAGAAAAATGATAATGAATCAATTAATAGTAATAATGAAAACAGAGCGCTCTCAGAACCTGATCACTTGTGTCTTTAACTCGTCAGACAAACTTCAGACGAGCACGGCTCTGTGACATCACAGAGCCAGACCAGAGTACAGTTATCCAGCCTCCTCATCTAGATCTTCACATCATAGAGTTTTTACTCCACCTCTGAAGTGGGTAACATGAAGCTGCAACACTGCTCTCGAAAGAGGTGTGAAAGGGGGAGGAGTCAGACTCAGGTGTCTGACCCCTCCCCCCAACAGCGGCTGCTGTGAACAGAGCAATACACATATGGTTGACAAGGGAGCTTTTGCACTGTATCTCTGTGGCATTTTAAGTATGTCACACAACTAAAGGGCTGTTTTAAGCCTTGATCTGTCATATTTTCATCTAGATCTAAGACAAATGATTAAAAAGTTGAATGTCAGGGAAAGGAGTCCCTAAATGATCCCAGTTCCTGGAAAACGTTAGCCTGGTAAGTCATCCTAATTTCTAGTTCCTCTTGATTCAACTTTGATTTCCAGAGGTTAGAACCAACAGATGCAGAAGAAACTACCTCTGGACGCCTCTGTGATGTTGTTAGAGTGTCAACCAGGCAAATATAAACAGAAAACCTCCACTGCCGTGCAGCAGCTAGAAATGGCAGTGAACGATGTAAAACCTGTCATCCATCCTGCTGCGATCAGTTCAGTGAAATCTGTACCAGTGGAAACGGTTGTGAACGGATGGCTGTGCAAATTATTTATTTTTTTGCTCAAATTTTGCAAAATTGTGAACATTCTGTACAATAGTCAATATTTTTTCCATAAATCAGAAAATTCGACTGTAAAATTGCATTTCTGTTGTAAAGTTTCACAAAATTACGACTTTCGATCATAAAATCTCAAAATTAAAAACAAATAATAATAATCTTTTTGACAAAAATCATGAAAGTCATTAAAATAATAACAAATTTAACAAACTGCATCAAAAAACACAAACTCTTGCAACCAAAAAGAAATCAAGAGTTTCACAAAACTGCCAACTTTTAACTTAATATTGCAGCTTTTTGTTGTAAAATATTGAGTGAAAATAGCAACTACATGGATGACTTGGCCACAAGAAAATGGGATTTTCACATCATCTTAACTTAACTTTTTTCCAAAAAAAAAAAAAAAAAAAGATTTCAGAATCTTGAAACTTTTTGTCATAAAAAGTTTCTGACAAAAATCAACAAAGTTCTAAAAATTGCTGCTTCTGCAAATTGCTGCAAAAATCAACAAAAAAATTGCACATTTTGTACTTGATTTTGAAGCTTTTTGTTGTAAAATATTAAGTCAAAATGACAACTAAACTTAAAACAAAAATGATACTAAGATTGCAGATTTTTATTTCTAAATCACAGATTTCACAACATTTGAAACTTTTTGTTGTAAAAAGCAAATTTTTAAAAATGTAAATACATTTTTAGAAAGTCTTTTATATTTTTTTCTTTTAATTAAATATATATTTCATACTTCAGAAATTTGCTCCTTTTTTGATGATTTTTTTTTCTAAAATTGCAACTTTTGCAAAGTTATGCATTCGTGTTATGAAAATCACTAATTTTGGTTGTACAATTGCAGCTCAGAAAATCACACCTTTTTCACATAAGTGTGCTACTTCAGATGGTAAAACAGCTGCTTCGCAGTTGTTCTGCAAGACACATCATTTGACGCAAAAGGGGCGGGGCTTGAGCATCACCTGGAGATGTGCTTGACCGATTTCAAGAAAGAGTATGGTCATAAAATGAGTGGGTACTGCCTGCCAGGCTGGGAAAAGGTCCCTGCAGTCAAAATTCAGCACATATATTTAAGCCTTCTGTCAAACCATTTATCTGAGTTTATTTAAATCCCATTAATATGCAGAACATTCATAAAGTGATGTGTAAAAAGTGAGAGATGTAATACCTTGATGGCCCTGACTGTAACTGCATGGCCTTGTCTCAGATCTCCTGTGATGATCCTGGCTACAGCTGTAGTGATGCCAGGTAAGAACGAAGCCATGGTCCTGCCAACTGAACGCCATTCATCAGAAGATGGCACCACATGATCCTGCGTGCACTCACACTGCAGAGTCAAAGTCTGGAGGCACTTCAGAGCAGCTGCCTGTATATCTCGAGATCTCTCCTTCTCCGCCAAAGCCAACAGCAGCGACACAGCGGCCCCCAATCCAGGCAGCATGACTGGTTCATAGAGTCTGAAGATAATATCACCATAAGCAGCATGGAGCAGAGCGTCCAGGCACCTCAGCACAGTCAGTTTCAGCTCCTCGGACACATCTGCAGGCCTACCAGGGTCCGCGGGAGAGCAGAGGCAGAGGCAGAGCTCTGAGAAGAGGTCATGGAGGGTGTCCCAACTCTGGACACAAGTGTTCTCCAGAACATAGCTCATGGCCTCCACCACAGCCTGCACCAGCTTCTCCTTTCTGGGCCCCGGCACTTTGAGGACAAAGCGAAGTGGAAAGAGGACATATTCTTGGAGCTGCTGCAACGTGGCATCATCAACGTCCTTCAGCTGCCCACCTAGCGTCTCCACATTGGTCACAGTGGGTTCTCGGGTGAGCAGGACACAGGCCGGGCGCAGGTAGGCAAAAGCAATCTTTGGATCACTGATCTGAGACATGACGGGAGGCATCTCAGATGGGGCACTTCACTGGGGGGAGAACATGAGAAGAAAAACAGACGTGTCAGTCAAAACTGGCCAAGTGCTCTTCAGACAAACTGAAATTAATTTGTTCTAATGATAAAATCACAGGTGACAGTTAAAACTACAACTATTATTACTACTATTAGTATCACTGGTACTGTTGCTTACCAAAGATTAAAATGAAGCCTGTCACGTCATAATCAATTAATGTGGCTCCATCTCTACACTTGATTTATGCAAACAACTTTGAAGAGTTTTGATTCAGACTGTTTTTGGGTTAATTAGTTTAAATGTTACAAACCTCAAGCTGTGGTGAGCTCGGTTTTATTCAATGAACATCTATTTCAGGTAAATGAATAATATTTAAATATACAACGTACCTTCACATTAGTATTGTTGAGACTTGTGTCTTCCAAGAAAAATCAAATGAATTTTAAAATGAAATATAAGGTGCTGCACATTGATGAAATGATCGCAGAAGGATGCGTCATTATCCTGCGTCACCGGCGCACAAGTTTTGACGAAGGTCAGACGTCCGTAGATTTTCAAAATAAAAGGGCAGAGAGTTTTACCATAAAATCGATTGTCAAGGGATGTATAATCATCGAAACCGAAGCAGGACAATTGCGAATTATTTAGTTTATTTGTAAAAGCACAAATTCCCAACTGAGAGTTATTTAAGCCATTACTGGTCACAAAATACATCTCATGCATTGTTGCACACTCCATAAATGCCTTGTAGCCCTCAAAGTACTGCTCGTTTGTTTTCAGTTTTCTTTCCAAGTGTTTGAGACGGTGGATGGCCCACACCTTGTGGTCTGGCAGGCTGAGTCCCGGTCTGAGTCACACATGTAGGAAGTTCATCTGTTGTATGAGTCCAGGGCAGCCAGAGCAAATGCTATTTCACCTCCATGTTTAAATTGGACATCTAGATATGTGGCTGGACAGTTGACCATGTCTTCTTCTTCTTCTTTTTCTTTTGGCTGTTCTCTTCAGGGGTCGGCACATTGAATCATCTGCCTCCGTCTAACTGTATCCTCTGCAGCCTCTTCTCTCACACCAACTAACTTCATGTCCTCTTTCACTGCATCCATAAATCTCCTCTTTTGTCTTCCTCTCAACCTCCTGCCTGGCAATTACAACCTCAGCATCCTTCAACAGATATATTCACTATCCCTCCTCTGTACATGTTCAAAACATCTCAGTCTGGACTTGGGGAACACATCCAAAACATCTAACATGTCCTGTTCCTCTGATTTCCTATCCATCCTTGTCATTCCCAAAGAGAACCTCAACATTTTAACTTCTGCTACCTCCACCTCTGGGTCCTGTCTCTTGTTCAGTGCCACGGTCTCTCATCTGTACAACAGTGCAGGTCTCGCCACTGTCTACACCTTTCCTTTCATTCTTGTTAAGAGCCTTAAATCACACATCACAACTGACACTTTTCTGCACTCATTTGCACATGCTTCTTCACCTCTTTTTTACACTCTCTGTCACACCTACACCTCTATAGCACGTCTCACCACTGTCTTACAGCTTGCATACTTACCACTAATATACTTCTCTGCTACCAGACCTTCAAAAGATTTGATAAATAAATAATAATTATAAAAAGGTGCCAATCACATTTAAATCTTAAACAGTAAACAGTAAAATCTATTTTAAAATGAACATGGGTGACTGTGAAATAAAACTATCACGCTCAATTTTTACCTTTGAGCTCCCCCCTCAGTTATCAAAACCAGCTCCAGCACATGAGCTTTATTGTGAAGGAGGAGAAACCTTCAAGGCGGAAGTCCATCTTTCATTCACTGCCAGCTTGTTCCTGGTCTGTTGTACTGGTGTTGTGTCTAGCTGCTATTTTATTTATATTTTTATCTTATGAACGTGACGCATTTTAATGACGGTCACCTTTTCAGTTGCTGTGGTGGATGTTAAGCGGATGGTGTAATTAGTGAGGTAATGAAAGGGCTTTTATAATCTGTTAGCGGCTAACAGCTAAAACAATCTTGTATTGGGTGTTATGTTAAATCTTATTAAATTTGAGAAAGAGTTTCATTGTAACTTGCATAATATCACTAAAACAGATTAAATATTTTATTATATAAATGAAGTCTAAAATATTCACTTAATTAAGGCATCTTGCTCACTTCCATCTGACTACACTTTCATATTAGTCTTAATAATTTAATAACTTTCTCTCATGATCATATATGTATATATGCATATGTATATATACGCATATAGTGTATAGTGTCTATTTTGGTTTATATTTATTCTTAGTCCACTCACTTACATAACTGTACAATAATTATTTTCTGTTTGTTTTTGTTTCATACGTATGTACATGTATATCTTTTTGTATAGAAATGTAAATTAAAGCCTGATCTTATTTTGTATCTTACTTTAGATATATATTTGTGTTTTTAGTATATTTAGTGCTTTTAGACGGTCAATAGGTCTGACCGAAGAAAGTTTAAACTGTGATACTGCTGTGCCTCTGATTTCTTTGTTCACATCTGTTTACTTGATTCCACTTCCTCCTTATTTCTCCTCAGGTATACTGGATGGGTTGATGCTGGCCGTTTCTCCTCCAAGTTGTCAGTATGGATGAGCAAACCCTCGAGGCCGCCATCGCTGCCTATGGAGCCCAGCTGCAGCAGGTGGAGACGGCCCTCTCAGCCGGCCTGGACCCCAGCCAGCAGCCAGATCTCCTGAAACTAAAAGAGGACCTTTGCCAGCTGATAGAACTCACCGAGGCCAGCCTGGTGTCTGTGAAAAAGAGTCGGCTGCTGGCCAGCCTCGAGGACAGTAACGGGCTGAACACCTCGGCGGCAAATGGTAATCTGGACAATGAGTTTGCTGCCTTTTACGCTGAAGTGGGGGAGTGTTCAGGTACCTCTGATGCCACTCAGAGAGAGATGGGGGAGGAAGGTGGGCCAGTGGACTGTGAAGAGGAGGAGGAAGAAGATGATGATGATGATGACGAGGATGGTGATGAAGATACACTTAGTGGCACCAAAGTAAGAGCACCTTACAGGACCACATGGGGGACTCTGGAGTATCATAATGCCATGGTGGTGGGAGCAGAAGCTCCAGATGGAGAAGAGGCACAAGTAAGGGTGCTTTACCTCTACCCCACCCAGAAGTCTATGAAGCCCTGTCCTTTCTACTTAGAAGACAAGTGTCGCTTTCAGGATAACTGCAGGTAAAATACCACTTTTCTTAAAAATAAACACATTTGTAGTAGCTTGTTGTATGAAAAGCAGGGTGAGGTATTTCTGGATGGTATCACAGGTGTTGATAGCTTGTTTAACTGAAATGAATCTGCATCCATCTTTTTCCTGTTGATTTTTGTCTTCTCTGAGCTGCTAATTTTGTCAAAACTACCTCCCATTATTATGGAAATTGTTGCCTTCTCTTCCTTTTCACCCTGTCAAGAAGGAATCGATGGCTGAGAACGGCACATCTCGGCACATCGCCTCTGCACGATGTCACAGCCTACAAAAATTGAAATGCTAATACAACATTGGAGGTGTTTGATAATAGAAATATGTTAAATTAATTATGCTTTGTAGATATTTTGTGCCCTCTAGGGCCTTTCAGGTGAACCGTAATATATAATAATATATATCACATTTTTACCAAACCACAGTCACCAACGTTGTATAGAAACATTTATTTTGATGAAGGAACAACCGTTCAGTTGACCTCTGCCCAAATGTGTGAACAGTCCCACCAAGTGGTCAGAGGTGTCTGGACATATATCAATACATTTTTGAGTCTCCAGGTGATTTACTGTCATTTCAATGAAACATCACATTTTACTACTTTGACTTTTGACATGAAAACCAATGATATTTTTGACTTACAAGTGATGCAGTGATGACCACAAATGCATAAGTAGCAGCTGCCCTGGTCCCACACTAGTGGTAGTAGCAGCAGCAGGGTAGCAGCAGTAGTAGTAGTAGTAGTAGTTTTGACTTTGGTTGCATGTTAATTCCTCGGAGACGCACGGGATGTAGGACTGTTGACTCATCTTTGGGTTAAATCTTGGAAGTCAGGTCCACCTACATTCAGAATCCATCAGGAGTTTTCGTATTTTTGCAGGTTTTCTCACGGTGAGGTGGTGTATGTGTCGGAGCTCAGAGACTTCCTGGAGTGTGACCTCGGTAATCTTGAAGAGGGTTCTTCCTGCTTGGTTCGACATGAGGACGGTATCTGGTACCCGGCCAAGATAAAAGGTATTTCACTGACAGTAAGAGTTGTCGACTGGTCGTGGTATAAACCTAGAAATCATCTGATCAGAAATGTTCTGCATAAAAGTGGTTAATTAAAGTATGTTTGTTTTGTTATTATGAACCCCCCCATCATTGCAGAAATTGACAGTGGTTTCTACACTGTGAAATTTGACTCGCTGCTGATGAAAGACGCCGTAGTCGAGGCCGACGGCATCATCCCACCTTTGAGAGAAGACGACCTGCTGTCCTCTGACTCTGACCCAGACGATGCTGGAGATGGAGACTCTTTGGGATACGCAAAAGGTACTGAGAAAAAAAAAGGTAATTTAATTTAACTCAGGTTCAGTTCAGTTTTATACTCATTGTTTATGATTTTATTTTTGCACAACAGTTATGGATTCTTGTGAAGAATCTGCTGCAACGTTAAACACTGCTCATTTTGGTGGCTGGGAGGCACATACCAGAGGCATCGGGTCCAAGCTCATGCTCAAAATGGGCTACGAATACGGGAAAGGTGAGTATGAACGCTCAGCAGTATTCTTGGTTCCGAAGTCACACAGTACACATCACATCTGAACACTGTCTGAATAATTTTATTTACATCTAATGTGCAGTTGGAGCAAAAAAAGTAACAAACTGCACAGAAAATACACAAAGTTCTCACGCTCATCTTTGTCTTTTCAGGGTTAGGGAAGATGCAGGAGGGTCGAGTGGAGCCGGTGATGGCGGTGGTCCTGCCCAAGGGGAAGTCTCTGGACGAGTGTGCGGAGTTCACCCAGAGACGCACCCACAGCAAGGCCGCTAAAGACGCTGCACAAACCCGACCGAAGCGGCGCAGGAAGCGTCGAGCCGCAGCCAAAGAGCGCTCTACTGTTTTTGACTTTCTGAACCACAAGCTGGGAGGCAAAAGCTCCGTTGCTGCAGACGGGGGTGCTGCTGCGCCGTCGGTGGCGACCGGAGTGGAAGCTTACAGGGGAGGAAAAAGCACCAAGAGGAGCCTGAACGTGAGGCTGTTCCAGGCTGCTGAGAGAGTGTCGCAGACGGAGAAGGAGATCCAGAAACTGAGTGAGTCGCTCAGTAAACAGGCTGGAAGGTCAGTTCTTGATTCACAGTATATTATTTATTTATTTATTTATTATACACTGCCCGTCACCTTGATTTAACTAACCTAATAGTTAAAAAGAAGTACCTTCATGTCTTATTTGACAGGCGGCTGAGAAGCAGTCCAATATGCCATTAATAATCAGCTAATCACAGCGCGGGTTCTTGAGCATCTGCTGTAACCTTTTGGGTAAATAAAGACACATTAGCAACTACCACGGACCGTTATGAGAGGCGCGGGAAGATTGTCCTTTCATGTAAAATGACATTCACAGATTGATGTGGGCGTTGTGTGAAAATGTAGAAAGGTGTGAGATTCTGAGCTCTTGATACCCTGGACAGTGCAGCTATGCTCGTCTTCCCCTCCTTATCTGTTTTCTGTTTGTGTTTGACAAGGGAAACATCCAGAGTGAAGCATTTGGAGGAGAAACTGTCAGCGGCCCGGCGCCTGCTGGCCCAGCAGAAAGCCCAGGAGCTGTCCATCCAGAGAGAGCACAGGAAGGCCGACACGCACAAGAAGATGACAGAGTTCTGAGCTCGGAGCTTTTCTGACTTTTCACCGTTTGTTTTTTGTTTTTGTTTTGTTTTTTGTTTTTTGTACATTTTTGAACATAATTTGTCATCGGCACGATGGGCTTTTTGGGCTGGCAGTGGAGTTCATTTCATGAAGAGTGCGAGATGTGAATTCGATTTTATTTTTTCATTTTCTTTGCTCATCCTGGACAAATGATTGGATTTGAATTGTACAATTCACAATCATTTTAAAAAAAAAAGTCAATGGATATTTGTTATGAACAGTTTTATGTATAAAAAGTAAACCATCTTTGGAAGAACTTATTGTGTACTTTCAGTTGTTGTTAACTACACACCTGTGCCTCATCATTTTTAATACCGTATGTTCTCTGTTGTGTTTTTTCTGGGAGATGTTTCAGTCCCTCCAGCGCTCAGTGAAGGTTATTCTGACATTCGTACAGATTTCTAAAACTGCATCCTTTGCAGTTGAACCCTCGAAGCTCGTGCACGGCATCTTTGGAGCCTGAACTGTAACCTTTCTGCTAAATAATGAATTTGAGGAGCAGATGCTGCAGCAAAGTTGGAGGTTTTAAGTCTCCAGCTAAAGGTATTCATACTGGTAAATAGGGCTTATGTGTCAAACTCAAGGCCTGCGGGCCAAATCCAGACCACCGCTTCATTTTATCTCTGAGAGTGTGCAAAAACAAAATAATTAGTGGAATGACTGAGGTGGAGAGAAGGTGGTTTCTGTCAAAAAGCCAGGATTTAGCAAATGTTTGCTAAATATTTCCCCACAAAAAGTTGCTAGTTTATGTCAAAACTTTTGTAAAATTTACTTTTTCAAACAAAAATTTGTGATTTTATTACAAAAAGTTGAAATGATAGAAAATCTGTGGTTTTACAACTCGTAACTTTATGGCAAAATGTTGCAAAAACATTGTCATTTTAAATGAAGAAGTCGCAATTTGACAGTGACATTAGCGATCGTATGATAAAAAGTCATGGAAAAAAGTTGAAAGTAACAAGGTTTTTTTAAAGATTTTTTTTTTTAATTTAATGATGTTAACTGAAAAAAATGATGTAAAATCTCATTTTTATGATAAAGGTCAGGATTTTTGTTAAATTTGAGATTTTACAACAAAGATGTCTTTTGAAAACAAAGTCAGCTTTTTTAAATTTGCAGTTATACAGGTAAAATTTGTGATCTTAGCCTCATTTTTTTCCCCCTATTTATTTCTTTATTTATTTGGGGCGTCCGAGTCCACGAACTAGCAGGAAATCTGACAACATAGCTGGATGAGAAAGTAAAGAAATAACCGTCCCTTTCACTGTAACCATGGTGATGATGTGGACCAGCATGAGCAAGAGTTCGACAGCCCTATAAGACAACACCTGCAGAATCAGCTAACAGTTCTGGAGTGTGTTTTTGATGTGAATATGCTCTTCCATGTCTTGTTTAAGCTAATGTGGTTCTTGGTAACAACATCAGAAGTTGGGATGGATAGACATACTCGATAAGGATGATTCTTTTTATACACCCTGTCACCCAAACTAATGGCTGGTCCTAAAAGGAAAGAGATCATACAAAGCCTCCTGGTAAGGATATAATGGTTCCAGTGAGATACAGTGGAAGCCATCCATGAGGTGCATGGATGGCCTTCCACTCTTCCCTGAGGGAAGCCCCACTTGTGCTCGGTTCTGTTGAGTGACAGTGCGGTGACTGCTGGTGACTGGAGGGATCACAAGGAATTTGCTGATTGTAGGGGAAAATGGCAAAATGCACTATGTGAGTTGATATAATGGGATCCCTTGGGGATCTGTGCTTCACACCAAACCCCTGTTATGAGCCTCGAGTCTGAAGGGCCTGCTTTGTGGCCAGAGACGGATTCACTGTGTGTGTCGTCCACATTTTTGGGTGTCTGTATGCACCGCGCGCTCCTGCAGACATCTGTCTCATGCATGCATTCAGACTGGCCTGTTAGAGTCGTGTTCCCATCTAATCATCACTCATCAGAGCCTGGATTATGTGATTCAGGAAGTGCGACTGCAGAATTGATTAGGAGGCCACCCTGACAGATGTTTTACTTTTAAAGGCCCTTTTAAAGTATACATCTGAGGGTTGCATGCATTTATCTGTGCCTCACATCGTCTCTTTTTGTAAATGAGCGTGACAAATACAAGATTACATGGGCTTTGGAAATTACTCTCATAGATAGTGGAGAGCGCAGAAACACAGTAGATTAAGAACTGCTTTTTAGTACAGGCAGAATTAATGGCATAAATAAAGTAAGTGAGTCCTTGTGGCCAAACCTGCAAAGTTATGACTTAGTTTCCTAAAAGTAAATCCCACACATGCTGTTACATACGTACATCAAAGGATTACTTTCATAAATTTCTAACTGATGTTGATTATAGATATTAGTGTGACAGACACTGACATGTAACTGATCAACAGACAAATGTGGGTATAATGTGACCAAAAAATAAAAAGAGAGGTTGTCTAAACTGAGAAGTAGAGAACCCAAATGCAGGAGGAGTATTTACCAAATCCTGTCTTTACCAAAAATCACCAGAACTGAAAGAGCTGCCACAGCAGGATGCGTTTAAGAAGTGTGACAAGTAGAACGACAAACGGACTAGCAGGGGAGGGACAACAGACAAGAATATGGAGTATGCAGTATACACACTGGTGAACACAACGGGGTTAACAAGTCACAAGTGGTGACAAAAGGGGGGTTTCCATTACTGGAGGTCCAGGCTAAAACTTAAAGAGGTGGGAACTGTATCAAGACTGACCTCCACGTGTCACGTCTCCATTGCAGTAGGACTGGTCACGTGCACGGGTCTTTGGTCGTAGCCTCATCATTCTTCAACAGTTTTATGATCATTTTGGACATTGAACATCAACATAAACACCAAATATACCGAATCAGATGTCCGAAGCACCTCAGCTGGCTCCTGTCAATGTGGAGGAGCAGCGATTTTACGTAGCTTCTCATCAAGTGTCAAAGGGAGAGTCCGGTCGCCCTACAGAGGAAGTTCATTTCAGCCACCTGTGTCTGTAACCTCAGTAGTTTTGGCCACAGTTTATGACTATGTTTGAGAGTAGGAACACGGTAAACAAAGAGTCTTGCCTTTGTGCCCAGCTCTGTCTTCTCAACAACAGCACACAGACTCTGCAGACGTCACACCTGTCAATCTCCCCTTCAAAATCCCGAGATACTTAAAGCAACGCAGCGGAACTTGTCTTCTAGGTCCTGCAGGTCAACAAATGCACCTGTGCTGCATTGCTCGCACAGAAACTCAGCAACAGTATCTACGACAGCGCTAACAGACAACTGCACCTCTCCACCACAGAGGGGCGCTAAAGAGCACAATATTGCTTTAAGTTCCTCCACTTGAAGCAGAACCTCAATCGGCCTTTTTCTGACTGAAATCGTGGTCTCAGATTTGGCGCTGCTCATTTCACACTCGCTTCAAACAGCCCCAGGAAGAGCTGGATTTCGTGGCTCAGTGACGCCATCAGGACCACATTACCTGCAAAAAGCAAAGATGGAGTCCTGAGACCACCAGTCCAGAAAGTAAAGAGCTGGTCCAGTGTTTCACAGCAACTGCTACTTCTTTATTTTCAAAAAAATGTTTTCTTGAAAACTCATGTTAAACCTCTTGACCATACAATGTATTTTGTGTAAAACTCAATTTGATATTACAAGCCAACCAGCTTGTAGCAACTAAGATGTGCTGCCTTTCACAGTTTTCTTATGACGTGAAATTTGATTTGTATGATCATGAATTTATTCATAACCACTTGAAATGAGAATAGCTTATTTCTAGAAATTAATATTAGTGGAGGTGTGAATTATTGTACAGGAAGTTAAAATCCACCGCTTGTTGGACTGCTTTCACTTCACTGAAAGATGTGGAAATACTCTCACAAGGACACTGATATGCAATTTGTTTCAATGTAAACCTTTGTGAGAATATAATTCAAAACCAATACAGCAAATCTTCACGGTGAAACCTTCAGTCCACAGAAGAGAAATGTGGCCTTGAATAGAAAGCTTTTTCCAACATAACGGAGTTGATCTCTTTCTTTCCTTTGTAAAATCTCTGCAACATGCACCTAACCTGTGGAGGCAGGTTCTGATAACCCAAAAGCCCTGGAGCTTTTGAAGTCTTCAGGGTGGCTGCCTTCACATGTCTTTCAGCGAGAACCGCAGAGAGATTGCAAAGACCGACCTTAAAAGGGAGCATGTGCTCTCCATCTTCCAGAATTTACCTACAGGGCACACAGAGGAGCTGAGAATGATACAATCATCCTACTTAACCTCTTGTTTAAAAGCCCAGAGGGAAAAAAAAACAAAAAAACATGCTAGATTGCTATTTATTGATTTTCCTCAGCCCTCCACACCATGTAGTCCCACATTTCAGCCACATGATTGATAGAGCATCTGGAGCTGAGGCAGAATCTGGCAGGCTGGAGGCAGAAGCAGATTAGAAAAGTTGAAGAAAATTATTAAATTTCTCATTCTTCTCTCCTGGACCGCTCTGAACAGCCATCTTCACCTACCATTACCTTATACAGTGCTCCTTGTACAACCATAAAGTAAGTATCAGAACAGAAGGGGAGAGAAATCTGCAGATGATCCAGCCACGGTGAGCTCCCTCCTCCTCCCCTGCACGAGTCTGGCCATGAGCTGCCGTGAGTCATCGATGCATTTGAACAAAAGTCTTTGTTGGAGTCAAAAAAGAAGTAAATTTCAAACTATGAGAGTTGTTGTATTAAGTCTATGATCATTATGATGGTGATAGTTAAAAACCAGGTTGTGGGTTGAATTTGATTTTCTCCAGCTTCAATAGAAGCGAGAGGTCATGTAGAGAAGGCTTGAAGGAGGAATTCCATAAGAGAAGAGTCTTTCTACGTGCAATTCAAGGACGCAAAAGCTATAACATTGTCCTGCATAGATGTGGTCACAAGTCCATCAGGAGGCACTGCAGAAATAGGACTAACAGAGATACCTAGGATATCAGACATAGATTTAAAAATGATTGCCAATAGTTAGACAATCTAAAGCATGTCCAGAGCATGTGCATCAGATTTTCAGGGTGTCTGCAAGTGTCTGTCACAAACTTTGGTTGTTCTGTCTGGACTAAGTTTGAAGAGTTTGTCTCTGCTATACTGCGGTCTAAAGAGTACTTTAAATTGGATAACAGGAAGTCTGGCACAGCTAGAAGAGGAGTCAACAGCTTCCAGCGCTCGTTTCCATTGAGCATCAGAAAAGCTTACTTTGAGTCCGGTTTCCCAGTTGGCCCTGCTCTTATATACGGCTGAGTCATTTGTTGGTGATAAGAGATCATAGAGATGTGAGACTTGGCCCTTAGGCAAAGATTTAGTCTGGAGCGGCAAGTCTATGGCACTGAGGGGTGGAGCCGGGGGAACTGAGGAGAGCAAGTTCTTGCAAAGTCGGGAAGTTGGAAGAAACAAAAAAGTCTGTATTACCTCGTCCATAGATTGAGCATCGTTGGCTGAAACTGTCTCCCAAGCATCTCACCTTTATTATCCAGAGCAACAAAGCGTGAGTCAGTCTTGGCTGGTACAAATAACTGACTGTTACAAAGGGGTGTATTTTGGGGAGGGGAGAGCCATCCAGACCACCAACTGATTTGAGTCCATTTTAATGTGTTAGTTATATTGGGTGTGGAGGGTTAGTTTTTGTTTTGATTTGGTCTTAACTTTAGTTTGTGAGGTGATGACTCACAGAGATTGACAGAATATACTTTAATGATCACAGGACTGGGAAATTACTGATTAAAGAATTAAAAAATCTAGAATGAACCTCTCAACAATGCGATAGTACACGTAGTGTATCAGGATGCAAAAAGAACTGATGTCATCAAACATCAAAAAACACATCAACATTTCTATTTAATTTTTAAGACAACATTCTTTGCTTGAAGAGGCAGCATGTTTAAGGACCAATCTTGAAAAATAATTGAAGTCCAAATTAAATAATAAGCGATGAGTGGAGGTCTCCATTAATGGGATGACAAACACAGATGAACTGGAACACACAAAAGCACCTGTGCCATTCTCTCTACAGATCTTCTGTCGAGTGATCTCCTTATCATTTTAAGGAAAAGTTGCATCCTGATTTCTCCGACCAGATGAATGACAGCAGGACACACAGAGAAAATACGCTCAACAAGGTTCTGGGAGGCAGCAGCACCGGCTAGATCGAGAGCTACTGGGGCAGTTTTAGGATAAATATCTTCCCTCACTTCCAGAAACCCAGCGTGTCATAGACGGAGAGGTGGACCTCATCCTTGGATTCAGTTCTTTCACTGATGGAGACTTCATCATGACATCATGTCCTGACCTGCTCGCTTCAGGAGGGATGCAAAACGAAAACTCATTCAAGTTCATTTTACCTGCAATTCAGTTTTTTCAGTAAACAGATTTTTTTTTTTTGACTGTTAGTTTCCTTTTTAGTCTTAGTTTTCGTTAACTAGAATAACTCTGTTCAAGTCTCGAGTCAGAAGCTTCAAATTTCAAGTCCTTCCAACAGTCATGCAATTATATCTTAAACGTTAATGACAGACAGCAAAGCACAAGCGTTCCACCACCGTTCTTCATGCAGCTGCAGATGTTGAGCACAGCTGGAAGTTGCTCCGTCTCCGTCTGTGATCTGCCATCTTTGACCTGGAATTTTGGAATAACTGGTGCTTCTTATGTTTTACACCAAAACAAAATTAATATTTGGATTTGTGAAGTTCTGTTTTTGTTTGAAAGAACAAAATCTCTGTAGTGACAGCTCGTGCGTGCATACGTGCACATCAGAGAGAGACAGCGCGTGCACTTTAAGTCGTGATGAGTGAAATTAATGAATTAGTGAGTCTTAATTTTGGGGTTTGGGCTAACATGTCAAGTGTTTTCAAATCAACAGGCTAAAGTCCAGCTGAAGGCACAAGTCACTGATGTAAAAGTCCAAGCCAAGTTACAAGTCGTTTTACATTCTGTCAAGTCTAAAGTCAATTAATAAATGAATGACTCAAGTCCAAGTCATGTGACTCGAGTCCAGCCCTCTGCTGCATACTGTTAAAGGTGAAGGTTAAGGCTGAAGTTATTTTCTGAATGAATCATTTATTCCAGTTGAACTTAGACACAAAAAAGAATAAAATAATTGACATTAATTTTGTCCAGTTTAACTATACAGTAAACAGCACTTTGTGCTTTCATGAGAAAAATGGCAGCAGACCGTTTTCTCACCTCTAGAATTCCACCTCTACAATCATAAAAAAAATGCTATTTTTTTTTGTAAATTAATTTTTTCCTTCTTCAGGATGTAGTTTGCCCGTCTTTACTTTATATTATTTCTTTGACAAATATCATATAGTTGTGCATAAAAGAAAAAGGAGATATTAGGATTGTTGCCTCGGTGAACGACCCTATTTCCATCTATTGATGGATTATCTGCACCAAGTGAGTCTGCTGGAGCCAATCCCAGCTGTGTTTGGGTGAAAGGCATGCTGGGAGGGTACAGGCCACCAGTCCATTGTACAGATAACATACTTTGTGCTATGTTTAAGTCTATTTTTTTCGACCAGGCAGCTCAAGGAAAGGCAGAAACCTGACCTGAGGCCACTTCAGTATCTTGGCTGTGAACCTTGCTGTCATGCTGACAGGTGAGCTGTCACCAGAACCTCAGGTGGCTGTGCTCCAGAGCAGATGTTCTTTCAGCCCTTCTCTTCATTTGGCTGCTTTCATCCTTCCCTCAGGTCTGACCCGTCTCCTCATCCCAGTCCAGAGTGACACTCTGGCGCTGCCACCAGTATGATCCGCAGGGATGTGCCTGCCAGGTGATGGTATCATGCCCACATACATTCTGCTTTTGTCACAGATCAGAAAACCATTTTTGTCCTTCATTTGTCTCCTGGAGTCCGTTACATGCTGTTTGGTGAACTTCAAACAGGCTGCCGTGTGCCTTTATCTCTGTGGGGTTTCCATCTCGCTGCTCCACCAGGAAGCCCTGATGGGTGGTACGTTGCTCAGATGGCCTTTCTTCAGTAGTTTCTCTCACCTCTGAAAAGCACTTCTGAAGCTCTGTCTGAGTGATCTCTGGGTCCCTTGCCCCCTCCCTGACCAATTACTGGCTGGGTCACTCAGTTAGACCACAGAGCCAAGGAACGGACGGTTTCAGACCTCTCAGTTTTATCATTATCGAGGCCAGTTTGCTCCTGAGAACATTCAAAGAGGGGGCGTCAAACTCTAGTTCATCCTGGGCCACCTCATCACCATGGTTACCATTAAAGGGATGGTTATTCTTTATTTTCTTAACCAGCTGTATTGTCAGATTTGATGCTTGTTCTTAGACTTTGTTGTAAAATTTTGTCATGAAATCTCAAATTTCATAAATTTTGTTACTTTTATAATAAAATTGAGGCTTTTCTACTAAAAATCACATTTTTTCAAATATAATTGCAATTTTAAAATAAAGTTGACTTTCATGTAACAAATAAAAGCAAATTTTATTGTAAAATGGTGAATTTCACAGTCATAATATCTCTCTTTTTTTTTACATAAGATCTCAAATTTACATAAATTGTGAGTTTTTGTACTAAATTCTATTTTTTTCTTAGAAAAACTGTCTCTTTCTATGGCAAAAAAAAAAAAATCTAATTTTATGACAATATCGCAGACTTATCACTTTAAGGTTTCACCAGAAATGTTCTAGTTATAAGTATATGATTCTCTTTTGGGTACCTTTGAAATCTGCCTGAAGAGAAAGTATTTAATGAACTGTTCTGTGCATTAACTGAAACATCCGCAGATATTTAGTACACAGATAAACAGCTGATCATGAAGCAGCTGGTAGGTTTACATCAGAGTTATCATGTTTCAATCATCTAATCTCTGGGTTCACTTATTCAATTAGAACATCTTACCATGTATAAATTAATTATCAAAGCCACAACAGATTTATCTTCAAATAGGCTATAATTGAAATTCACACTGAAGGTCAGGTTTTTTTTTTTTCTATCAAGGTAAATTTAATAACACGACATTTAGTTGTAATTAATAACTTGAGGCCTTTGCGAGGCATCTTGCAACACAGAAGACTTAATGGAGCACTCCCATCTGATATCACGTGCAATTTACCTTTCTAAATATTATAATTCTGGAATTATGGATATGAGATCCCTTGTTAAAAGGCATGTCTTATCATTTAATGAAGGTTGGTTTCTAGTTTCATAAAAACTGTCCTTACGCAGTGCAGAATAAAGCTGATAATACACCGTAGTCTTGAGCTTCCACTGAAACCTTGAGAGTAGAATGGAAATTAATATCTATTCATTTCACCCGTCTTTGCTAAAATTCTAAAGACCACCTTTAATATGTCTTTTATGTAATGCTGTATGATTTTAACTCATTTAGAGTTCCAGGAAAGCCAGAGTATTACTTTGTGTTTCTAAGTATCATCTCATTTTTCCTCTCCAGACTGGGAGCTGAAGTAAATGAATAAATAAACAGTACTGCAGTGATTTTGCTGTGCTTAACGTGCTGTGCTTCCATATTCTTGTACTGTAAATTGCCATTTTCTCCTGTCTGCAAATCTACATAATGATCAATGGCTGGTCCTGTGCTGAGCTGGTGGAAATATAATAGTTTGTTGGCTCAGGTCAAAATTGAGGTCATCACTTTGGGCATTCAGGTGTAACGTTACTGTGGGTGCTTTTTCATATAATTTGAAGTTTCACTCAGGCGGAACAACAGGATGCAGGTGCTTTGAGAGCAAAATTAAAGTGGAGAGGAATTCATTATGACTCGCTGGTAAACAGTAATTTACGCTCATATTGTTACTCATGTTTCCATCAGTCAAGTAGTTGAACACCTTCATATACAGTCTTCAGACAACATTGTAAACTGGAAAACAGATTTGGGGCTGTCCCATCAGGCGTAATGTTATCAAGAAATTGTCTATGTGCCTTTAAATATTTGCATAACCTTCAGAGAACTTGTTTTAATCATGACACTGGAGGACATGAGTTTACCGAGGTCGGCCTCATGTTTTCCACACTGAGGTTCATGCTCACGTTCATCATATCAGCATCAAATTCACACATGACATATGGCGCACAACAGTGACAGACATGCAATCTGTTCCTTTAATTTGGTTGCTTCTGGACGTGTCAGCTGCATCTGATAGTGTCTAAATGAGCAGCACGGTCACTTCTCTGTCAAAGCACTTCACTGTGTTGAGTCTGTGTGATATTTATGTTTCACAGCTTTGAACTGCATGTAATCACATCAGCAATGCATAAAAGTAATTAAGTGATTTCATAAAATGATTTCTACAATGTGGTCTTTTTCAAATAAATTAAATTTATTCAGAATTTGTATTTGGAATTCATTATATTGTACATAAAACTGACAACGGACTGGTCAGGGGAAAGAAAGATTTGATAAAGTATTATACAGTCAACAAATAGTTCTACTAATAGTAATAAAAACTAGAATAATATGAATTCTATCTACATATCCAACCCGTCATACAGAAAAATTAACACAGTTTTTTACTTTGTCGTAGGACTGTTTTGGTTCTCTTACTGGCCTCAAACAACACTACGTAAACAGGAAACCAGGGCAGACATGCAGCCAAGGGTCATGGGTCCGGAGTCAAACCCACGGCAGCTGTTGGAGCGCTGCAGCCTCTACATGTGGGCTGCTTGCAACTTCAATCCATTGTAAAGCACATTTACAATTTCAGTATAATTGTAGTAGTGTCACAATAAAGGCTCTGACATTGATTCTGTACATGGAATGTTGCCAACCCATAATAAATACCAGTATTTAGTCTTAAACATATGATCCCTAAATTCACCAATGTACTTTTATGCCCAACATGTACAGCAAGACTGAGTTCTGAGTCAAATGCAGCTTTTTGAGCTCTTATTGTGAAACATCTATAGTTTTTTATTCTGATCTGTGCAGCTCTTACATCTTCTGGGTGGGACTATATATATTAGAGATAATAAGATTTGCACATTTGTTTGATGAAAGGTTCAAAATACAAGATGTACATTTAAACACAACATAAAATAAATGAGAAAACAATATTGGAACACTGTGTTTTTTTTAATCTCTCTCTTTCAGAAAATTATCATTTGGTGTTGGATTTTTCGCCCTGTTGATCAATATTTAAATGTTCTTATAGCACAAATAGTCTAAACCTATAAATGCCTCAGCCTTCCAAGACCAATTTTATATATGTTGGTATATTGCAAAATGTAAACAAAAACAGAATGCAAAGCTGTGCTAATCTGTCATACACATATTTTATTCACAACAGAACAAGGAAACATGTCAAATATTGATCTTAAAGGGAAAAAAACCTAATTTGAATTTGATGGCAGCAACACATCTTAAAAAGTTGGAACGGAGTGAACAACTTTTAACTAAAGCCTGTGAACATCTGGGGACTGAGGAGACCAGTTTGGAGTTTTTGGAACAGCTCAACAGTCCCAGGTCTTCTTGGTTGAATCTTTGATGCACCTAATGTTTTCAGTTGGTGAGAGGTCTGTGCTGCAGCTCGGAGAGTTCAGCGCCGAGACTATTCTTCTATAAAGCCATGCTTTTGTAATGGATGCAACTTGTGGTTTACAATCATCTTGCTGAAAAAGATGCAAGGCCTTACCTGAAAAAGAAATCTGAGATGGAACACACAGTACAGAGGTGCGCTAGTGCCTATGGAATATGGATATCATATCATGCTATCAGAGATGCAGGCTTTACAGAAGAAGGTCCCTCTCACCTTTAGTCTGGTGGATGCAGCATTTGATTTTTTTTAAAACAAATTTCAAATTTTAATTTGTCACAGAACAATTTTTACATCAGTTTTGGCTCTGAAAAGACGTGGTCTTGCTGGATCATGTTCACATGTGGCTCCTTCTTTGAGATGAGATTTAACCTGCATCTGTGCGTGGCTCAGTAAACGATGTCCTTAGTTAGTCCCAGAAGTGCTCCTAAGCACATGCAGTGATTGGCTTTTCAGAATCATGCCTGTTTTTTAATGAAGAGCTGTCTGAGGGCCTGACAAATCATACACACTAAACACTCATTTTCAGCCTCATCTGTTCATTTCTCTATATTCTCTGACTCCTTTGATAGTATTACAGTACTGTGGAAAAGCCTTACATACACCTAGTCTTGTATCTGAAACATCAGCAGCAGCAATAATTACCACTGGCCACAGAAACATCCATGTTGGTTAAACTCAAGATATGTACACAAAATAAATCCACACAAACCATAAAATTAACGTGGCCTTTCTCAGAATCAAAAGTAACATTTCAGAATAAGAAAAATAAATCAATCATCCCTTTTTTTACACAATAATTATACGTAACTCATTGCTTTTAATCATGTCCTAAGAAAAAGGAGCAGTGCCTTGTTTGCTTAGACTCCTGCAGGGAGAGGTCACATTCAGATAAGCTGGTGTCAAAGATAAACTCTGCCAAACTCTGTAGTTGTATATCGCTGCTCTTGCTCATAAATATAAATTTCATATGTGTGTAATGGATAAATGGATTAAGTTTCAACTGCGGTTTGGCTTGTGAGCCAACTTTTGAGCCCGTCCCGAGGTGGTGAAGCTCCTCCTGCCATTATAAACTGTGCTAACAGAATAAATGAGACTCAAAATCAATTGAAAATTAAAAAAGTTAGTACTGCAGATATAACTCTTTATAAGGAGACTGATGTGTCTGATATCAATGACAAGTCTGTTCAATTTTGGTGTAACAGAGTCAGGTATACATACACACATATATATATATATATGTATTGTATTTGTGTCTTAAAAAGAGCAGGAAATAAATATGGCTGCCATTAAAACTTTGATATAACAACAAGACCAGGGTTGCCAACAGGTTTATATGTAAATGAGATATTCAACATTTTACACTAAAGGACCTTTATTCTGAAACCTCTCCATAATTCATAGATGCAGTGTTTCTGCAGAGTGATGAACCTCTGTCCACCTTTACTTCTCTAAGATGTTCCTCTTATACCCAATCACGTCTCTCTCCTGTTGCCAAATAACCTAATTTGTTGCAAGATGTTCTTTCCAGGTGTTTCTTTTGATTACTTCTCACTTTTCCAGCCCTCCGTTGCCCATGTCCCAATTTTGTTTTGAGACATATTGCTGCTATCACATTTGATATTTGTTAATATTGTTCATGAAATGGTAAAATGTCTCGCTTTTAACATGTGACACGTTTATGTTCAGCTGTGATTAAGTGTATGTTTATAATCATACAACTGCATCACGTCTTAATTTACATTTTGTGCATTTATTGTTAATTGAACTGGGATGCTAGTTTTTCCAGTGTTGAGCCACTTTTTATTTTTGCTGCTGCACTTTGAAAACTGAAACAGAGCAAACCTAAACAACTGTTTTTTTAATCTTTTCATGACTTTACATTTACATTCCAGCTGTGCTCTTGCTCAGATGCGGCCTGCTGTCTTCCTGCAACGCTCCACCTCTCATGCGACTCCAGCGTGACTTTTCCTACAGAGTCTTCAGTAGAGAACGTTTCCATGATGCTGTCAGACACCTACAACATTGTGAGCCTCACAGCTGCAAACGCAAGCACATTTACTCTGCCGTGTTTGATTTCAGCCATTATTTAGTTACAGGTCATGATGTTCTTTGTGAGCTTATTTGAAGACATTTCTATGGCGTCAGTCCAGAGGCTAATGTTTTGTGAATCAAAACCCAAAACTTGAGAACCAAAACCCAGAATCTGTAAATAAGAGTTCAGTCTTCTTTCTCAGTTACGCTTTTATTTTCCTACTATCAGTTCGAAAGTCATCTCCGTTTTCAAATCGTCTGTCTCAGTTGAGGCTTTTCTTTTTGCGGCTGAAAAATCTGAAATGAGTGTCAAATCAGCGCCACGTCAATCAACAGCAGAGGCGGCGGAACATAGCTGAGATCTAAGAGCTCATTGGCTGATGAATGACTCAGCGCTTTATACCACCTGGAGCCATGTTTTGTGGTCACCATGGAAACCATTAATTGCCAGTCACAGCTCCTTAACGGACACTAAGACCTCATCAGGATGGAAAGCTTTGACGACTGGTCAGATTTCATAGCAGATCAGCAGCTTTTCTGTTATGAGTTCTGTTTTACACACACTTGTATAGATAGTTGTATAGTTTCAGTTGTGTAGTTTCAGCTGACAGCAAGAGAACAGGGACAGGCAGCAGCAATCCCATCACAGTTTCTAAAGGAATTGCTTAGCCCAGTTGATTAACATTCCCCATAACACCCTTTTGCCTTCTGGCACGGCTCTAGATGTGTTTCATCCAGACTTCACTCTTACCCCTTCAGCTATCTGTCATTGCTTGAAGCCTTTGGCTGATTCTTAGCACAAAGAACATCCTTCTTCTTTTAGACTGAAGAAAGCATTAGATTATGCACTTAAGCTGATTAAGTGTGTAATGCATGTTGAATTCTTTTTAAAAAACAAATGAGCAAAAATCTCTTCAAATGAGAGGTGATGTGGCAGCTCTTAAATCATTTCACCTTTATGTATCAATGCCTGAAGTGAATGATTACGGCTGTCTACATGTTTATTTATGAAGCTGAGGAAGAAAAGCAGAGGTGCCCTTTCATTAATGTGTCTATCGATGAGGGAAGGAGATTTTCACAAAGACCTGAGAGAGGGATTTTAAATATGGCCTCCAACAAAGTGCTGCATGAGGAAACAAAACTGTGAATTTAATGAAATATGTCTTTGAATAGTTGGTGAAAGCTGTTCATTGTTAACTGTGCCAAGCAAATGTTAAAAGTGAGAAATGATTTCAAATATACAGCATCAATAACTCTCAATGTCATGAGTCTTGTGTTTTGGTGTTTATATTGGGAAAAAAAAGGTCTAGCCATTAAGCCTGTACGCTACACTATAAGTGTGAATGTTGTTACGTTGCTATACCTGTGGCGTCATTTCAGAGCCTCATGCACTGCATATCAAAACCCAAAATCTGAGAACCAAAACCCAGAATCTGTAACCAAGATTCCAACTGTCAATCATCTTTATCAGTTACACTTTTGTTTTCTCCCTATCAGTTCTAAAACCATCTCTGTTTTTAAACCGTCTTTCTCAGCTGCGCTTTTTCTTTAGCGATTGTAATTCTGAAATGAATGTCAAATCAGCGCCAAAAGCAGAGGAAGCGGGACATAGCTGAGATCTAGCAGCTCATTGGCTGCTGAATGACTCAGCATTATATAAGTTGACGTCAGAGCACCAAAGTCTGTTGATAAATGCAGTGACTCAGCGACTTTATCGCCATATTTAGCGAATATTCAAACCCCTTTAGCAGCTCTTTTCTAAAAAGCGACTTGCAACAAATATAGTAATTCTTTCTGTTACTGGGGAACTTTGGGAGCTGATGTGAAAGCACGTTTTTTTACTCTTCTCGAGCAGCAGGGTCTGCCGTGAGTCCTTCCCCTTCCAAAAGCACTCATAATCACATCAAACCTCAGCAGACAGCCCCTCCCAGCTGCAGCCAATGAGCTACTAGATCTCAGCTGTGTCCCGCCTCCTCTGCGCCCGTTGGCATGGCACTAATTTAACACTCATTAATTGTAACTCCAAAAAGAAAAAACATAACTGAGGAAGACGACTGGAAAAAGGAGATGGTTTTAGAAAAGAAAAGTGTAACCGAGAAAAATCATTGGGTTTTGATTCTCAGATTTTGGGGTTTTGATTCGCTGTACATTAGGCAATGAATTGAGGATATTTGCTCCTCACTCCAAACTACTCATCGCAACAACATGGACCACAAGAAGATTTGGTAGATTTGTTTTTCTTAATTTCCCACCACTATTTCTTATAAATAAAAGGAAACTCGGCACTGTGAGCTACAGGGCTGCAGAGAAAAATTAGCACTGCCGCCTATTGGTTGGTGGTGGAATTACAGAGGGATGCAAACCATAATGCAGATGTATAAACACCAGAAACAGTGTAGGGGCTGTGTGTAGCCTACAAGCGTAGTTTTTTCTACACAGAAGCATAAATCAGGCTTTAATATTTCAGGTCAATGTCTTCCAGTTAACCTTTTTTCCTCATAAACAATTTATGCATTAACATTAAATCAATGGTGGATGTTTTTTCTTGTTTCTCCCTGTAGAGAATATTTAAAAAAAAAAAAAAAAAAAGATTAGTGAAAGAAATATGATTTGTAGTTCATTTGAAAAGCAAAAATATTCACGATGATTCATTTTGTTTTGTACAATATGTAACAGTGCGTCCTCCTGCTGTGTCCATTCTCTTCTGTGCAGAGATTCTAGATCATTCCTGCCAGCCAAGGAGGAAGAAACAGTCCGACAGATCCCAGAATGCACACCAGCACAAACATCCAGAGGAATATCCTGTCGATAACCATGGCTACATACTTCCAGTCCTCCTTCACCTAGCAGAGAACAAACACAACAGGGGGACATTTCAAATTTTGCAGCACACCACCTTCACCTCCACCTGCTGTCAGCTTTCACCCTTGACGGATTTCTCTCGAACAGCTGACTTTTTTTTTTTGCCGAGTGAAGCTGCATTCTCCTAAATGTCAGTCAAACCTCGATTTTCTGTCTTATGAAAAATTTAAGGTCAAATTACGGCGATGGCGTTGTTTTGAAGATTGGCCTCCTCTGGCAAGAACTAGAAGGTGGATTATCGCATCTGCAGTATAAATGTCTTTTTATTTTTTATTTTACTAAACTCTTTTGTAAATCAAATTTTACATCCATTCAACGCTGATGTCCTTTATTTTTTGTAAAACCAATATCTGATAAGGAACTAAATTTATTACACACTGTATACATTTAAATTAGTTTCTACTTCATAAGGACATCAAATCTAATTTTATTGGTATTGAATTACATCTCCATAATCTAATCTCTTCGTAGAGACAGCTCTTAATGTATTTATTCATTAAAGACACGTGAAAATGATAATACAACCAATTCCAAATTTTTATGTTGTTTTTTTTAAGAAAAAAAACACACCAAAAACAAAAAAAAAAAAAAGAAGAAGAAGAAGAAGAAAAAAAATCATCTGGTCTTCTAATTATGTTCTCTTTTTCTGCAATGCATAGAATCATTCTCGTTCCTCTGGATTCAACTTTGATTTCCAGGGAAAAGTATCAGTGGGCACAGAAATAACTGTGTCAGGATACAGTTCGATAAGCATAAAACCAGTCAGAGAAACAAAACAAGTTGTGGAGGAAGAGTGAAGACCAGATTAAATGCTGTTCAGTATAGCAGGACAACAGTGACTGAATGTTGACAATTTTTCAGGAAAAACGTGCTGATCCAAGATGTTGTTAGCAATTCTGCTGCTGTTTTGGTAGTTTTGAATTGTGGCTTTTGTGTAAAAATATATTCTTTATACTCATCCATGTCTCTGTGACTATATCTTTCAGTAAGACTGACAGAAAACACTTGAAGCTCTATTATGTTTCTCTTGTAAGCTTACTTCCATTGCAATGCAAGAACGCAGAGTGAGCATGAAATGGGACATCACTCCTGTATGAGTCATCTCAAATAACCCACCCTGCTGTGATTGGTTCACTCATCATGTACTGGAAATGGCTGTGAATGGGTACCAAACCCTTTTCACTAGAGAGTCTTTTCTAGAATATTCTTATACCAGCAAGTTAATGGTTGAGGTATTCTGGTCATGTGGCTGTGAACCAAGCCCTGATCATAACACCACCACAGCATAACACCACAGCAGGTATGAAGTGTTTGTCTTGGTATGCTATGTTTGTCATGAAGTGTGGGGTTGTATGGAGGACCCAAATGCAGGAGAGCAGGCAGGAGGCAGGAGTAATCCAAAACTGATATTCATTAAGAAAAACCAAAAGTGCTACCAGGGCAGGAAAATCCAAAAACAATGCAAATCCAGAAATAAACTCAGGACCAGGTTTACAGACAAACCAAGAACACAGGGAGCAAACAGTCCAGACCAGAACAGGGCAGACAAAGACAGGACCTTATATACACAGAGAGGAGTAACGAGACACAGGTGAAACACATCAGGGGAACGAGGAACAGGAAAGCCAAACAGAACAACTAGACACAGAAAGGACTTCAAAATAAAACAGGTAGTTGTTTGTCTAGCAAATCTATGGCCAAATGAAAATTTCATGTGGTCCAACAGACACTGTTCCTTCACTTCTCATTACACAGACGATTGAGACTACAGGTCCCAGCATTTTAGCAGTTATGAACTGTAGCCTTGCCTCCAGTGTCATGTCAAAGAAATTTAAGCATGCTGTTGTTCAGCCATTGATTAAAAAAAACTAATTTAGACACTTCAGTCCTTTCCAACTACAGTTCAATTTCAAAACTTCCATTTTTATCTAAGATTCTGGAGAAACTTGTATTTCAACAACTGCAGTCTTTTCTAGATACACATGGTATCCTGGAACCTCTTCAATCTGGTTTTAAAGCCCTCCACAGTACTGAATTAGCGCTGCTAAAGGTTGTTAGCCACTGACTCTGGAGATTCTGCCACCTTGATCTTACAGCTGCATTTGACACTGTAGATCATGACATATTAATCTCCCGTCTGGAACACTGTCGGCTTCAGAGGAACTGCTCTGAAATGGTTTAGATCCTACCCTGGAGTGATCAGTATCTCCTCCTCTGCTCCTCTGCCTTGTGGTCTTCCTCAAGGGTCCAGTCTGGGGCCTTTACCTTTTTCTCTATACATGCTACCCTTGGGAACATCTCTTTTCATTGCTATGCAGATGACATGCAAATTTACATGCCATTAAAACAAAACGACTCACACTCTTTTAAACATTTACTAGACTGTCTGGTGGACATCAAAGCCTGGATGGCTTTAGATTTTTTTAATCTAAAGTTCTTAGATCAGCTGACCAACTCCACCTGAGAGTTCCTCCCTCCAGGCCACAGAGCAGGGGTGACTGGGCCTTTGCAGTGATTGGTCCTAAGCGCTGGAACGAGTTACCACTGCATACGCCTGGCTCCTTCTTTGGCTGCTATTAAATCTCATCTCAAAACTCATTTTTATTCCCTAGCATTTAATACACCATGATTGTTTTATTTATTTATTTCAATGTCATATATTTTATGTTGTCCTGTTTTTTCCTTCACTTTTCCAGCACTTTGGTCAGCTGTTGTTTATTTATAAAGCACTTTAAAAACAACGTGACTTGACTTGTCTTGCTTTTTTCTCGATTAAACTTTAGATCTGCCTAAGATAAGAGGCCTTCTCCTGGCAAGACTGTTATGAATTTCCACTTGTCAGTTACCTTTCTCACTGTAGAATAATAGATTCCAAATCATTTGGAAATATTCTTAGAACCCTTTATTTTTTCTCTGATATCATTGCTGATGCCAGTCCCCCTTGGCATTGTGTTAACACACAAACTGAAGAAATCTCTACTTTTATCAAGGTAATCACAATGGGTGAGGATTATGAAATCAATATATTTGATTAACAGCATGTGGCTGCTACTTACTCTCGTAATTCCAAGAAAGCAGTAGGGGTTTACTTTGTTGTTGTTTATTAAATAAATGATGAAATGTTTCATCTGCTGTTGTTCATCTGAAGTTGAATTTACCTCATTTTAGGACCTGCTGAGGAACAGATGATTTCACAACAGATGAGAGTCTAAAGGCTTTTTAAAAATGAGAATATTTAATGTTATTGAGAAAAAAAATCATTCAAATCACATTTGAACATAATTATACAAATATTATAGTGTATTTTTATTAGCTGTATTAGAACGGAAGTCATGTCATTCTACTTACTGAAAAGTCTGCATCCTCTGCCCTGAGATGATCAGCGATGAACTGGACTCCCTCTATGGCTCGCTGCATCGCTGGGGAAATCGTTAAACTCACAGCACCCTGGTGGGTACTGGCATCATTAGCAGACGCTTCTGTTGGGACTTCAGTCGACTGTTCTTTAGGGGGGGATTTTTTCACCTTTGTCGTGATCCCCTTGAGCCCACCATTATGCAGACAGCAGTACTGGAAGCTGTGGGAGCGGCAGCGATGTCCACAGCTCTGAGGAAGCTGCTCCTGGTGGTCGCACATTTGTCCTACACTCAAGGAGCGCCCATTTTGAGCCAGTTTATGTCGTTCTTCCTTGGAGACGCTGTGGAGTGGGCCCAGTGGCAAAGTAGGGGGCAAGGACAGCTGTGAGGCACACAGAGAGTTTTGTGTGCGTAAGGGATGTCGATCTGAGAGAAGTGAATACTGGCCAGATGTGGATCGACAGAAGATGCTGTCTTTCAGTGGAAAATTATTCTCACTGTGGTCCTCAATAGGGGAAGAGGGTGGAGACGGTGAGCAGACAAGGATTCTTGGACTGTCAGAAAGAGTCTTTTGAGGTGTATCATGTACCTGGGTCATCTGTTTCAACTCTGCTTCTAATCCTGTCCAGAAAGCCTGGGAGTTCCCCGTTGTGGATATGGTGGTTGGATGGTGCATCATCTCAATAAGTTTCTTGCAGTGCTGCTTTGCCGTGCCCGCCGGGCGTTTCATGAACAGAAACCGAGGTACCAAGTCCAAGAACACCCTACGCACCCAGTGAGGCATGCTGTGTGTTTGTGGTGAGCGGTGATGCACGTTGAGCACAAAGACTGTAATTATGATGGAGAGCGTGACAAACACCATGGTGAACAGCAGGTACTCGCCAATGAGAGGAATCACCAATGATGTTGACGGTATAATCTCCGTTATCAGCAGGAGAAACACTGTTAGGGACAGTAGGACTGATATACATAAAGTAATCTTCTCTCCACACTGAGATGGCAAATAGAAGACCAGCACAGTCAAACAGGAGATAAGCAAACAAGGGATGATGAGGTTAATAGTGTAGAACAACGGAAGCCTTCGAATGATGAAGTAGTAAGTGATGTCTGCGTAGATCTCCGTGCAGCACTCGTACTTTTTCGTGTTGTACTTGCCAACTGCGTTGACGATGACCCATTCCCCGCTCTCCCAGTAGTCCATCTGGTCCACATCGCTGGCCATGCTGATCAGATCTATCTTGGCACGATCATAGGTCCAAGAGCCAAACTTCATCTTGCAGCTTTGCTGATCAAAAGGAAAGAACGTGACGTCGATGCTGCAGGAGGACTTATAAATGGCTGGAGGCATCCACTTTATCTGTCCGTCATAGAACAGGTGTGCTTTGGTGAGGTGAGTCACTGCAAAGTCGCCGTCGGCACTGCAGACATAAAAGGGGAGAGAACGGTAGAAATGCATTTGTCATATTTGCTTCCATCTGAAGTTGTGTTCTGAGGATGTAATTCTTTAAGAATGACTTCAGACTAGCCAAGGTCTTGTTTTCAAAAACATCTCCCAGTTGTCCTGGACACTTTAGTTGCCATGGAAATAGCCAAGTCGTGCTCACTGGAAATCTCCAAAAACAGATCAGGCTTCATAGATTTGCAAATGCTTCATGTTAGTCCTATCTTTTTATTATTTCATAGAATACCTAAGATTAGTTATGTTTTTAGATATTATTCATGAAACAGTCTGTCGTCACTTTGGTTCTCAGTGTAGATGCTAGTATTTCATTTTAAACTACTGAATACAATGCTTGATAGACTGTGAAGGGTTTAATTTCATATTAAAAGTTTCCCAGAACATTTACTTCATCAACTTCGCTGTTTATCTTAATAAAGGCCTGTCATTGTATCAAAGTGTCTTTTACTCAACGTTGAGATGATTGCATCAATTTAAAATTTACAAATAAGAACCGTCATTTACTGTTTGACAAATCAGCCAATCATCTAAAAAAGACATGCTGCCAGAAAAAGGTTTTGGGGACTTGAATAAACAATAGAACAAGCCTCAATTTTGTGTGACACACTTCATTTCTGTGGTTGGTTGAATGCTCATCCTGGAGGCTTTTTCTTCTGCATCTGTTGGTTCTAACCCCCTGGAAGTCAAATCAAGAAATCGGACTAATTTCACTGTTAATTGAAAAAAGAAAAAAGAATTAGGACAGCTGGGCTAGCCTCAACTTCCTTCCTTCAGTTTGTTGGACTGAGCACCTCGTACCACCACAGTCTGCCGTCACCTGTTGCTTCATCCTCTGGCCTCAAACAAGCTGAGATCAACAGATCAACCTGAACTCTGATGCTACTTTTTACAAAGACTTATATAGTTTAAAAGGGAAAAAAAAGGACTTTTCAACTTCAGTTCAGCTGAACTCATTTCATTTCTTTTTGGCATTTTTATTTTAATTGCTCTCTAATATATAATTTAAAATATCGTCTATGAAATGCTCTTGACAAATTAAGCTGCTTCACTTTTCTTTACATTTTCATTCTTAAATATAAGTGACAGAACCTCTAATATCTTCTTAGAAGAAAGCATAATAATGTTTGACAGTAATCAAATAGATTCTTTAATGAGTGTTTCTGTTGCAGCTTTTCATACGCATCTACTGAATTCCTTCGCTAAGACTGGATATTTTTTAAATTTTTTTATCTGTTGCCTGTTGAAATCCATCCAATTACATTCACCCCATTTGCAATATTTTCTGTCATGCTAAATGTTCACGTTTGTTTCAGCAAAACTATTGCATGATATTTGATACAGCAGATTCCTCATGTTTTTCTTGCAGTAATTGAGTCATGAAAATATGAATATTTCTTAAGAAACAAAACAATTTAACTTGAAGCCTGTGGCATTAATGCACCTGAAAAGCACTTTCAGAGACAAGAAAAGAAGCAGTCCAATGCCATATACTGGTGCAGCTCCTTACTTGTTGTAAAGGACAATGTCTGGCCTCCAGATGATCTCTGAGGGGATACGGATGGATGTGACATTCTCATAGTCTTCTGGGTTCCAGCGGAGTTTGTAGTCATTCCATTCCTGCAGGAGAACAATTTGATTTACAACCACACTTCCAAAAAAGTTGGGAGGCTGTGGAAGATGTGAATAAAACCAGAATGTAACAATCTGCAGGCGTCACACCTCATATTTTAATTGTAATTGAACAAAGACAACATATCAAATGTTGAAAAAGATTTTAAAATATTAGTTCATTTTGATTTTGATGGCAGCAGCATATCTTTAAAAATAAAAATGGAACATGAAGTGAAATCATGAAGAGTCCTGAGTTGGGGTGCACTCCATGATGTCAGTTTTTAGTGATGTGGCAATCTGAGAGAATGAGAGACGCGTCCTCCAGACTAAACAGGAGACGTACCATCCAGCTTGTTATCAGCACTTACTTTAAAAGCCTGCACTGTCTGAGTGTGTGTGTGTGTGTGTGTGACCTTTGGATCCTCACTCTGCTTCCTGGTGGGCGTGGCAGCTGCTTCCCCAATTCATCATCATCATCCCTCACCTTTTGTTACTTGGAAACTCATTGAGGAATAAATCATCTTTCATTTACTTACCTGTCTTCAGTACTCAGTTGAATCCTGCCTCTAAAAAAAAAAAAAATCCATATCTGGTGGGGTGGTGGATTAGTGTCAGTCCAATGAGCAGCTTCCATGTCCAGAAAAAAAAAGCTCCCATCCTGACAATGTTCCCTTTTTCAGGGAAGGCAATGACGAACTGTACAGTTCATCCATTAGAAAAGCTTCTTCTTCTCCTCTTTGTAAACTGCAGCTGTTGAACCTTTCATCCACCTCACGGGAAAAAGAAATTGTGACAAACTGTTGAGATAGAATCCTATATCAGACAACATTCATCCCCCTCCAGCAACTGGTCTGCTCATTTCTGACGTTTATGGACCGTTATTTAAAAAGAAAAAAAAAGTTGGGACAGTGGCAACCTGTCCAAGACATGCTGCTTCCATCAAGATGAAAATGAGCTTTGATTTCTCCTGAGGTTCTACATTCATTCACTTTCATCAGTTTAAACATTTTAAATGTCTTCTGTGTTCTTTGCAGATCATTGTATTCTGTTTCTGAGTCCCAGCTCATGTGTTGATTGGGTTGCACATGCAGCAGCTTCTTCATTTCTTACCTGCTTAACCCAAACGTTTGTGGTCATCATCTGGTTCTTTTCATCCTTCAGTTGATGCACAAAAACAAAAAGTATACATGAATTGTGGCATTAATTTTCCTTCCAAACAGATATATCAATCTGGACTTTTGCAGACTTGCTTGTGTAATACACCAAAATAAAAAGAAAAAAAAGAAAAAAAAATCTTCACCTTCCTCTTTGTGTGAAAACACCCTCGCTGTTACTCTGTTGGCAAGCTGTTTTCTGCAGCTCATCTCCAGCAATATATATACACACAATATAAGACACAGCAGTCTGTGAGAAAACAACTTCACCCAGAGCTGACACTCACCACCAGGCAGGTGGACCAAGAACTGTCAACTAATTGAGTGTCAAAAAGCAGCAGAATCCTCTCCATGGTGAGGCGGGCTGCAAATCCATAAGCTCCTCCAGGCAACTTTGCGAGCACGTTATAAACCTGGATGTTCTCCCAACAATTGCTTAAAATGCAAATTTCATGCATGCGCTTAAATCCAATTGTCTGAAATGCAAAGATACCACAGGGACAAGCAGGAATAAAGATGTTATTTTGGCAAGACCTGACGTGAGCAGATTGCTGCTCCGCAGACAGCTTTGATTATTTACTCCCAGTGTTAGCATACTTGACATCTGAATTTCATTTGGGGGAGAAGTAATGCCATCTCTTCTGCTGTGTTTCATTTCCTCTGATAGGTGATCTGTATTGAAATTTATCTTCCTTGCTCAGGGTAGCTCCGAGACACCTTTTATGAATCTCTGCCCAGTAGAAAGGCAGCGATTGTAAAGGTGTCATTCAGACAATCCAGCTGCACAACAACATTGCAACCGCAGACATGCAGCACGTGTGCTTTAATAAGCTGGAGCTAATCTGCTAATTATCTATGGAGCTTTCAAACTGATGGTTAGCTTCTGCTACAGATTCTGGAAAGCTCTGGACACAGATGGAAAACTAATAGAACGGTTACTGCAAAAATACAAGAAATAGTCACCAAATTCTGGCTGAATTTTCTTCAATGCTAGCAAAATTGTCTGTCCATGCAGCAAGATATCTTTACTTGACGGGAAATCTTGTTTCCAGTTTAGATCTGACAGGCATTCAAAGTGAAAAAAGCTTTTAGATCAAATTACTTCATAACTAAAGAATAATTGACAAATAATTCTTAGTTCTATATTGCAAAAAGGAGGATCCAGGACCAAGACAGTGGACAAACTGACATCAGCAGAATATGCTCATGTGGTGATTTAAATAGATTTTATAGTGAAAGAGGAGGTAAAAAGCTGCAACTCTGAGTTTTGTTTAATGATAAGATAAAATAAGTGCAAGAATTAGCAGAAGAAAACCAAGTAATCTTATCTAAGTAAGTAAATGACTAAATTCAGGATTTCCTGGCTAATTAAGGCAATAAAAGGTATATTCCTGAAGAGTTTACCACTGACAATTCTATTTAAAACAAGATAGATATTATCATATTCACAGATCTTGCCAAGAACGGAACGATTTTCAGTGTTTGGAACCAAACAGTGAATATAAATTCAGTTTGGTTTTTCTTGGAGGAATAAACAAGATGATGAATACTGAAGAAAACAAAACAGTTAATTGATGGCGTATTTTAAGTCTGACGTCCTGTCTTTGCTTCTGATGAAACTTAATGAGGCTGTGAGGTTTCACTCACCACATCAATTAACTGGGCAATCGACAGTCCGAAGTGGACCAGCACAGTGTCTGACGTGTTTCTCACAGGCCGGGAGAGCCTGTTATAATGTACAAACAAGTCCTGGAGCAGCCTCTCTTCAGCGTGGGCTCGAGGTCCAACCTGAGAGCAAACTAAGGGAGAACATATTAAAACCAATAAATAACGACTTTATAGCATTTTAATTGCAGTGTGTGCGCACTCCGCCAGTGACCTGACGTGTCCTCGTTTTTAACCGTCTCCCTTTTTTCTACATTAGTGAAAGAAACAGAGCCCATCATTTCAAAAACCATGATGCTTCCTTGTACAATGCACCCATCTGTAATGAATTTAGCTGATGTGGCGATGCCAAAGAATAGAGAGTGCAATCTAAAAGTAGGGTGACCTCTATTATACAGCTGGCGTACGGTTACATGAGACAGTATCTGAGGGATGGGACCAGTGGGGGTGGGGGCAGGAGAAAACAGAGGGAGAGGAAAAGAGGGATCTGAATAGGAGGACATCCATTGTGTTTCTGAACAGACGTGCTGATAAAGCTGTCGAGATGTCTCATCACTTCCTGTACTCCCCCTCATCCAGCTGCTCTAATGGAACAACTCAATCACATCACAGACGATGACCTAACGAGGTCTTGTAACAATTAAAGAACAGACTACCTTTTTTTTCCTTTTTGCTTTCAGATAATTCAGTTTGGCGTTTTTCCAATTATTATTGACTTGCTGATATTTCATTATCTGTGCCACAAGTGGAGTATTTCCCATGTCTTTCCCCCTCAATTATTTGATCTAACTTTGTATGGAAGCTCAGAAGCTCTTGATCACCTTATTATGACTTTAAAGTGGATATGAGATGGCCATTCCTAGCCATTGTCACCTTATCCAGGGTACTTTGCACCTCTCTGTCCCCCAGTTTGTCATTACTTTCCAATGATAAAGGAAAATATCACAAATAATTGGCTGAATTTCATTCACTTCCAAAAGAAGATTCATTGAGTGGCCCACTGCTGACTTGGAGGGGGAGATGTTACCACGTTGAGGGTGTAATAGACAGAACTCACATGACATCAAAACGTCCAGGTTACAAGCATACAGTTTGTGGGTCAAATAATTCATTCCCAAACGTGGCATGTATGCAGCGTGTAGTGAGCGTGTTACTTATAGTGCTCTAAAACAAGCTACTTAAGGCAGAAATTTATTCATTCAAATTTAGTTAAACAGGTTTAAAATCTCTTTTTCAAGAGTGCCACAGCTACATACATGCGTTATTCATGGCTGCAAGAACAGATGCGACCCATCAGGTAAACATCAGGTAAAACTCAAGTGCATGAAGGATCACAGACCGAAGAACTCAGCAGACTTCTGTAAGAAGCATGGATCGTGTGGGTGAATGCAAAGATTTGTTTCCACTCGTTATTCTAGTGCATGTTCTGACCTTTTCGTCGATGGTCAGACGAAGATCATTTCTGTGCCTATGATTTTGCTTTGAGTTTAGGCACTTTTGTTGTTAAAAATTCAGCTGATGATGTCAGGGTGTCCACATAAGCTTTTAAATTGGACATCAGTTTCCACATACTTTCGCTTTTATTCTTTTGCCTTCTGATGCAGTTTGAGCATCGTTCTGATTATTTTCAACCATTGATGACTAATGTTTCTAACTTGCAAACACACGACTGCACTAGAGCAAATTAATAACCGCCGTTGCTTTGACCCTCAATATGGTGACGTTGGGTCGAGGTACCCAGATGTTTGATGTCAATGAATAACATCTATTGGTCTGCAAATTGTTTTTTGGTATGTTTCAAGTGCCAAAATAGAGTTAATGTAGGTTTTCCCAGCAGAACTTATCTGTATCACCAGTTCCCATCGGCTGAGCCGGAGAAATCATTTAGTCCATGGTAGAATATGACAATCTCCACCTTATGAAGTAGATAGATCTTGCCTATAGAGTTTGCAAGATCATTTCGCATAGAAACACAACAGCAGCTCGTAAATGTCTTCCTTTATGTTACAAGGTAAGAAATCACTTTGCTCGACTTTCAGTAAGTCCAAGCAGGTCCACCTTCGTCATATGAAAGGACAGGATGTTAAATGTAGCAAGTTAATTTAATAAATTTATTTAATTTCAGCAACTGTGTTGGTGTTTAGTCTGTGAAGCATGCTGCTATGGGACGTGTCTCTCCGCTGTATTAATCTGGATTCTCAAGATAAGGATGCAGGTGTTGCCATCATGCTGCTGGTTCTCATGCCCACTCAATAAAAACTGATGGGCTGTCATTCAGCTGCCTGAAAACTGGCATCCACAAGTTTGAAAGGACTGCGATCAATATCTTATTAAATGGATATATTTCCACCCAGAATGTGTTTGACATGCAGAGACAACAAACAACCCTGAAACACTTGTTCCATCATACAGTAAACTGATACATACGTCTTCTTGTCGAAGCATGGTATTTGTTGGTGTGTTTAATAAAAGATGGATGCCCCAAAGATTCCTCCAGCAGTCTTGATTCTGATGGATTTAGAAGGGAGCGCTCCCAGCATGCACTGACTTTGACAATGTGGAAGTCAGATTAGGTACACTGTAAGTGCGCGATGTGGCTGACACAAATGCAGACTGAGTGATGACAGTCTCTTGGAAGGGAAAACAATGATTATGCAGCCCGTTAACCACAACCGAAAATGCGACTCGCATAGAAAAGTTCAGATCTACCACAATAATCATGATAAATGATTCATTTCTTTTTACAGATGACACAGGTGTTTCCAGTTATGCAAAGCACAAGACAAGCAGGTTCATGCCGGTTAGTTATTTAGATGTGACACATCTGCAGAGCCCAAGTCTGTCCTCACTTGATCAATGCGCTCACACAGGCCAACGCTCCGCCAGCAACAAACATCCGTTTATGTCCAAACATATGCTGCTCTTCAACCATATATTAGTTTCTGATGTGACCGTTTATGATTAATGGAAAACGATTATACAAAACAAGTTCATGTGCCTGAAAGGATGAGTGTTTTTGCCAGTGATCACAGAAATCATGTTGTCAAATGAGCTTTTTTTAATGAATAATTGGACTCCAAAGATTATTGAGATTAAGAAAAGTATGCACTTTTAATTTAGAAAAGAAAGTTGCTCTGCTGCTTTTTCTGTACTGTACCAGTAATGGGAAAAAAAAAGTTAAAGTGACTTTATATGTGTCAGTTAGAGAGTGTACAACCTAGCCTAGCTTAGCATCGTCATTGGAAGTTGATTGACACAAGTCAGTGACAAATGAAAGCTTCCAGAGAGCTCCAAGATGTTCCTATTTATTTATGTTGTGACTTTTGCATTTACCTTGTGTAGAAATTGTACAGCAAATTTGTTGTTTTTCATTTGTGGATGGTGTCTCATGATCCGATTATCAGGGTTCAATACCTGTGAACTGCAGTGTAATATTATTTGGAAGTCACTGAGTCTAAATGATTTGTTTAAAAGAGCGAAGAAGCAAAAGGTGAATTAACTTTGGATTGTTTGGTTTGGATTAAGCACAAGGACAAATGTCAAATGCTACGTGGCCACTTCTGTCTGTGTCAGGAAGGTTTGACCAGCTCAGGATACAAGAACCCCTCTTTCCATCAGCCTGTACCTGGACTCTGTTTGTTCAGTTCAATTACATTCAATTCATATAGCATCTATTCACCCAGAAACAAGAAAAAAAAAC
Source organism: Arrhamphus sclerolepis (assembly GCA_037176975.1). Lineage (NCBI taxonomy): Eukaryota > Metazoa > Chordata > Actinopteri > Beloniformes > Hemiramphidae > Arrhamphus > Arrhamphus sclerolepis. The sequence continues at coordinate 1,135,931 of JBAMYA010000022.1, read as the reverse complement.
TCCCTCTTAGGAAGAAAACAGGACCCTGATCACTAGAGAAAGGAAAGGAAAGGACGAAAAGAGGACGGTGAAAGGACAAAGAGGATGAAGGACAGATAATATAGAAATGTGTGGTACAAAAATACATAAACATGTGGTGGTCGGAGGGTTGAACTGCAGTTCGGCCATGTTAGTTGGTATCCTGTGCTGCTGTACTGATTACTGGTTGTACAAGATACCTATAACAAATTATTTGAACTATTTTTGTTATGTCCAGGTTTTGTTAATGAGTTTTCCATTTCCTTATAGCTCGCAGCTGAGCAAATTATTACCTTCCTAAAACTGACTAACAGGATGGGATTGGACGCGTGGTCTGGACTCCGCAGGACGGACAGATGGGCGGCTACTGAACCTCCTGTTGAGAGACCGCCACCCCACGGAGCCCAGAAATAATGATGTAACATGAGACTGAACAGTGAGCACCGCTGCCAGGCAGCGGCTCTTCAACAACATGAGAAGTTACACCAATTAAACATATTATAACAACACCTTGAATAATGAGAAAGTCATCCTTGTGCTCTCAAAAAACT
>JBAMYA010000022.1:1107973-1135262 GCA_037176975.1 Arrhamphus sclerolepis | reverse complement strand
TGTACATTTTATTTTTTATTTATACCCGTCCTTCAGTCTGCTTCAGCAAACAGAGTAAAACAATATGGTGACAGAGGCATGAAAAGGTGATTTGTTGGTTCCCCCGAGACATTTGCATTTCTGCCAGGTGATTTTCATCCACTTCTGCATGCACATTAGCAGTCACCAAACAACATCCTGCAGCGTTGCAGGGACTTGTTGTCTTGATTCCTTTTGCCCTAAAAGTGAGATGTGTATATTTGTTTATACATCTGAGTTGTTTCAGTGCCATCTAACTTGCAGTGGCCTTTTATATCACCAGCATGGCTTGTTTCGTTCTTTTGTCGCTTTGCGCGTTAGAGCAAAACATCCCGGGGAATACCCATGATTACCCTCTTTAGTTGTCATCCTCATAGCCAAGACATTGATCTGAGACCAGCTCGACTTCTGAATACCGCAGAATGTTTCCTGGACTCTGCAGCCTGACTCATGGGAACCCCCACCCTCCCACTCCACCAGTGTCCCAGTGTGTCTTGGACTGGAACAGCCTGCTCTTGCCAGGAAGCTATCAGTATATTAATAGGTGTTTTGGCCACCACTTCTGTCCCAGCCCCCCACTCACTTTCCAGTGTTCATAGTACAAGCAACGAACCTCTACCCCACCCCACCTCACCCCACCCCACCCTATCATATCCGCCGAGTACGTAAAAAAGAAAAAAAACTGCGCTTATTTTAGCCTCACTGGAAGGTAACTGGCATGTTGGGTTGCATTCTATGTGTAAGTAATAGCTGCAGGGCTGCAGGAGTTGTAGTTAGACTTACAAAGTCATTTTGCATGCTAAAACAATCACAAGAAGAAAAAAAAAAAAGGAAATTCTAGTCACTAAAGTCCATAAAAACATAAAACTTGCCAGTCCTTTAGGGGATTCTGAAGGAATGCCTGAATGCTTCGGAATAATTTTATTTGACTGCATGCCAAGAAAGCTAAAAGGTGACCAAGATTACACAGAGAGCCCGATGCAGTTTGTTCATTCTCAGGGAAACTACGGAACTACAGAGAGTTGAATAAAAGAAAAAAACTTGAATAAGAGATTAAATGAAAATCCGAGCCGATACCCTGGCTGTGAGCGCTGTGTCAGGTTGACCAAATAAATGACTGATATTAGATTTGCTGCTTCGGCTGTCATACTTTCCATTGTATTATCGTCTTTTTCTTCAAAGTTATCACCTCACCTTAAAGGACTTAAAACAACCCTTGGTCAATCATCGCAGGGTGAAGAGTGTAAACTTTCATCAAGGAAAGTGGCAAATAATTGTCCGTGGGCAATCGACCTACTGTACGTCAGCATAAATTGCTATTTTAAACTTTTGCCAAGCCTCATAAAGGTCATCTCACTTAGGTGATAGTTTGGATGTGGTCCCTACAGACTCACCGAGGTAACTTTAAAGGTCACATATTGTGTTTTTCCTGACTTTCAAAAGCCTCAAATTGGACTTCAACTCTAATATACTCAGTTTTCAAACCATCTCGGTGTCATGAACTGAACTGGCTTTAGGAGGAGCACGTTGATTAAGCAGGATAAACCAGAACCACTGTCACTGTCTGACATTGAATTAGACTAAACCTTTCCTGTTTTAGGTCAGTTAGGATTACCAAAATCATTTCTATTTGCTAAATACTAGAAAGTGAGAGAGATAGAGTTTCTTTTTTGGAGAATTTTTCTTCAAAGTCAGAAGTTAACGTACATCTCCTTGGTATTGTTGCCTTTATGACTCGGGTCAAACGTTTTAGGTTTCCCTCCAGAAGCGTCTCACAACAGTTTGCTGGACTTTAGGTCCGTTTCTCCTGAACTGGTGGAACTGAGTCAGGACTGAGTGGCCTTGCTCACACACGCCTTTTCAGCTCTGCCCACAAATGTTCTACAGCATTGAGATCAGGTCTTTGTCATGATTTTGTTGTCCTTAAACCACTAATTTGGTGGTCTGTTTAGAGTCATTGTCCATCTGAGGACCCATTTGTATCCAAGCTTTAACTTCCTGGCTGATGTCTCGAGATCTTGCTTCAATATTTCTACATAATGTCTTTTTTTCCCCACATGATGCCGTCTATTTTGTGAGGTTCACCAGTCCCTCCTGCAGCATATCACCCCCACATCATGATGCTGCCACCCCCGTACTTCACAGTTGGGACACAAGTTTCCCCTTTTTTCCTCCTTATGTAAAGATGGATATTATGGCCAAACAGATCCATTTTAATTTCATCAGACCACAGGACATGTCTACAAAAATTAAGGTCTATGTCTCTGTGTGTATTTGCTTTTGAAGTAATGAACCAGAACTGGTTTCACTCTCTTAGCAGCTTCGGCAGCATCTTCACAAGGCATTTTGATTTTGTTCTGGGGTAGATGCGCACATTTCACACGAAACCACGTTCATCTCTGGGACACAGAACCGTCTCCCTCCTGAGCGCTATCATGGCTGGACATTCCCATGGTGTTGATACAGGTGTAAAATCGTTTGAACAGATGAACATGGCACCTTCAGACACCTGGAAATCTTATCCGAGGATAAGCCAGACTTGTGGAGGTCAACATTCCTCTTCCTGTCTATCTCTTCATTCTGCCATTTAGCAAATAGAAATAATTTAGGTAACCCTAACTGACCTAAAGCAGAAAATGTTGAGTCTGATTTAATGGAAGACAGTGAAATGTGCATTTTTATAGTCTGTGGATTATCTGAAGCTACAAGTCTCTATGGAAACAGGTTTCAACTGTATGCAGGTCCACCAAAATTAAGCTCTTGGCTGCCATCTAGTGATACAAGACCACAATTACACCACATAGCACTCATCTCATTGGTGAATATAAAGACAGACAGGTTTAAACAAGAAAGCAAAGACCTGATTTTAAGTGATGTACAAACTTTTATTACTGAAGAAGATGAAGGTGCAGTTACAGTTTTGCTTAACTCGGATCTTCTCTGTCATGGACAAGCTTTGGGGCTCTGTCTGTTTGTACAAAACATGCCAGCAGGTTCGTCTCTTCTTTTCGGAAAAATATGCATTGAATGTGAACAGTCTCTGCTAGATAGAATTCCCTTGGCCATCATGTCAGTTTTTAATACCGGTGTTAAAATGTTGGAGGTTAGTTTTAATCAGAATTGGTCATGCTTAAAATGTTCTCAGGCCATGGAACCTTTTTTTTTTTGTTTGCTTTTTTCCATCACCTTGAGAATGTACTTCCACTACTTTTATGAAACGTTAAAAATGAAATGATTGATTTGTAAACTTATAAAATGGATACTGATGTGAAAATAAGGCAATGTGAGTTAAGGTTGGTTCTTGATTGCCTTACTTGCTTTTTAACGCAATTTCTCAGTGCACAACTGACTGTTTTAGTGAATCTAAAAAAAACAATCAACACACTGCAGGCTAACTGCCGTCACATTTACTCCCTCTTGACTTCTACAATGCCTGTTGTGTGATACCGATACCAAATCTATAAGCTAATGTCAAATTCAGCCCCTAATGTTTCCTTTCATATGCGGAATTTAATACTGTGCATAAACCGTGTTCACATTTGCCTTAAAAAGAAGAGCCGTTAAATTAGCAAGCTCAGGTAGCGTTTGCATGATTGGAATTCAAGCAAAGCCTTTCAGAAACATTAACTGTGTAGCTTGAAACCAGTCATGCATGCACATGTTCACTATTTGTTTATGACTCCGTCGGTCTGGTTAAGAGTACAAAAAAATAAATAAATTAGAGCTGACTTTTTGGTTTACATCCTGTTGAACACGACTCTAAAATCAACCATTTAACATGCCATGCAAGAGAATCACGGGTCCGTTAGTTAGACGGGAGGTTCTTTTCTGTAGGACCTAATAAACAGACTGAATTCATGATGTAAAAAGCAAGCATATGTATATATATATATACATCTATATATAGATGTATATATATATATATATATATATATATGTTTATATCTTTCTCACTGCAAGAATCTAGCTGATTACCAAAGCTGCTCTGGCATTATAATGCCTGAAATCATTCAAAGGTAAAGATGTTATTCAGACATGATACTAACCACATGATGAGATTTCAGCAGTATGGCATTGTGAACTCCCATTTTCTTTTTAACATTCAAGCAGGGGTCAAAGTAGATGTAATTCCCTGCAGGAACCACCACAACTGTTTGTCTCAGTCTCACTTCACGAGTTGGGGGTGGTTGGGTTTCCCAGCATGCCCTACTGTTTTTCTGTTGCTTTGTTTTGGTGTAGGTGGAGATAGTTTGGAGAATGAGAAGTTGCCATGACATAACCGAGGCCGCTGTCTTGAAAAAAAGTCAGTGGGATGAGGCATTGTTGCAGTGTCGTACAGACGGATGTTACTGACCTCAGGCAGTTTCTCAAAATAACCACTACTCGCCACTAGTATTTAATTTCCCCCTTTGCTTTTGTTTTCTCCGCCATTTTTTCCTAGAAAAACTGCTTCACATCACAAAAATAAGACAGATAAGCTGCCCTCACTCGCTGTCGAGGTTACCACGGCAACGGATTCCATATGCCTTTTCAATGTGGTCTTCCTCCCCAAAAATGCAGTGCAGTGTGAAAACATCATGATGTAACTCCTCATTCTCTGAGGTGGTGTCTGAAATCACCCTGTACTCACCCCTAGCATCTCTAAAATCATCCCCTATGCTATGTCATGCTCTATATAGTCATTTTTACTCCCTTTGTACTAGTGGTAGTAAAAGACTGTGGAGGTCCACGATTCTCTTCCTGACGTCTTGGCTAATTTCTTTTGATTTTCCTATGATGTCACACGAGGCTGCAGTTTGTTTGAGGTGTGCCCATCACAGACATCCACAATGAATGAATCACCAGAGTCTACTGGGAGTCCACTAACCCGCCTTGCATATTTAGTTAGCAGCCAGTCATCCAGAGGACTCTCAGTATCCGGATCAGTGGAGACCTTGGACTCCTAATTCCCGATTCAGTATGAATATTTAACTCATTAACCCAGCTGGTTCAGAAATCAAACAGCTCTACATTATTGCGTCATCACCATTTTGTCGTGCTGTCTGAGCATGTAGTGAGGATTGTTATTCCCTGTTTCGTGTCCTCAAATGTATCATGAAAAGCAGCGTCTGTCAGTCAGATGCGCCAGCTGTGAAAGGTTGGGTTTCATCAGTGTGACGGCGATGATGCAATGAATAGCGTTAAAGTAGCATTAGTAGTGTGCAAAAGTTCATTCTGAGAATGAGTTCACAGAATCGTTCCCTACCCACAATTCCCCTTGTGACCAGGGATTAATGCACTATATAGTAATATATTAGAGAGTCTGGAAACAGTCACGCAAACAACACATCCGGTACATAGCCTTTGCGTAGTTAAATAAACTCAAATAAAAGTAAGACTAAGGTCACAGCAAGGCAATATATTATGATGTAGGAACATCCATTCAAACGCCTCCATCAAGTGGCCAAAGGTGTCATATCACAACATTTATAAATTACTGAAGTGTCTCGGTAATGTTTTTCAGCCTCACATTTGATTAACATGACTTTTAATAACACTATCAGTTACTTTATTGAAATTTCTGTGATGACCTAATTCCCACAAACTTATCGTAACGGCAGGCTGGATCCCATAGTTTTGTGTTTGTGTTTACTCTGCGGATTACCTGAAGCCACAGATCTCTTTTACTGTTGTTCTCCCTCCCAGAAAGTATTCATCATTGATGAGAAGCCTTTAGTCATGATACTGCCAGTAGTTTTACAGATAAAAAGAACATGATGTTGAGCTGTTAGTCATCTACAGAGAATGAGGAATTGCATGATGTTTTCATCATATCTGCACCCTGGACATGTACAGTTAGCAAGTTCACTAGTAAGCATGCTGCTACGTTGCTCCAAAAGTAAATTGTGGTCGATATTTAGGATATAGTGTCATCAAGTGTGGTGCAGGGAATGTAAAAGGCCTCTCTTAGTGTTGTCATCGAGACATTTTGAGAGAGATTTTATAATATTAAACGCCTGAAAGCCAAAACAGTCACTATGTTGACAGAAGCTAGTTCCCACTTTAGCTAGCTGTAATGGAGGATCATGATACACACAATTCAGAGGCTATTTACAACAAATTAGAAGCAGTTAATTAAGAGAAATTTGCTCCGGTTAAGGTGGCATAAAGTTAGCAGATGAGCTCCGGCGGTTTCTAGAGAAGGGTTTTGCTTTGCCTCACAGAATCTTTTGGAAGTGTAGTTCTGGACCGTTCCAGCCTACTTTCATCCCTGCACCAAAGTGATCAGTGTTTAACATAAGAGGTGCTGAAATCCACTCATTTAAACAAAAAAAAAAAAGAATAAGCAAATGGCAATCCAAATAAATGTCAAGTATTAGTTGAGAAAAGTAGTAGAAAGCATTACCTGTACCTTCCGTCACGAAAACATTCAACAGAAAAATGCACTAAACTAAGTTTTAAAAAATCCTAAACAGCTATTTTACTATTCATCCAAAAGTATACAAAGCAACTATAAGTAGGCATTGCTTATGAAATGTTAGATTATAAACATAAAATGCTTAAAGGATGATCTCTTTGTTTGTATGAGGTCATATTTTTAGCATCTTCGGTAATGAAAAACCTTTCATATGAAGCCTCCAGACGTGAAGTCGTCGACAGCAGTCTCGTCATTGACAGGAAGTCATTTAGCTGTGAGGTCTACGATGCGTCTCGTTTTGACACTGCTCAGCAGTCCTTCCTCACCTACTTCAGTCCTGGCCATCCTTTCTCCCCATATGAAACCTCTCCAGTGAAGGACAGAGGTGAAGGAGCATACAGGTCGGAGTCTGTGTCCGATTCTCCTTCGGCTATGAAAGGTCTGACCCGGGCACAGAGTGAAAGTCCACCTCCGGCTTCAGTCCCTGCTCCACCTCCTCCTCCTGAGCCTGTAAAGAAAGAAGGCCCGAGGAAGTCCTCCTTGGCCTGAGAGATGCTGAAGCCACTGAAGGAGCGCTCCAGCTCCTCATGGTCAACTGATGGGATGGAGAGAGAGGTGTCGCTCTCCACGGCGGTGGCGTCCTGCTGACACCTCTGCCTCCGCTGGCGTCTCCTGCTCTGGGAGCTCTCTCTGCCGCTGCCGCCATGACCAGAGGAGGATCGGTCGTGAACTGGAGCAGGTGGAGGTGGGAGGCGGAACAGCGTGGGAGAATGGTCGCCGCCCATACCGACCGGTGAAGGGGTGTTGGCCATGCTGCTGCCCCAGGCGGGCTGGCTGAGGGGGTGCTGCAGCTGGTGCTTCCAGGAGGTAGAGGGGTGGCTGTTGGTGCCAGATGGAGTACTCACTGATCTTGGCACAAACTGACCCAGCAGAGGATCTTTCCTTTCTAAAGACCCATCAGAGCACAGCGCATCTGCAGCTGAGCATGTCTTCACCTTCTTTTCCTCCTTCACCTCCTCTTTTCCTTCTTTCTCCTCCTTGGTCTCCTCTGGGCTGTGGTAAGGCGGGGCTGGGTACGGCTCTTTGGAGTTAAAAAAGGCCTCTGTTTCAGAATGAGGAATGCCCATACGCTGCACGTACACGTTGACCAGGAAATCAAGTTTTCTGTCCATACAAACCACCTGCAGGTGGAAAATACAGATGGATTAAACTCCTCGTTGAGATTAAACGACACTTTCAAAGTCAAACTGAAACTCCTGTTTTCCTGTGCCTGTGTAAACATCGCTGTCAAACGGCCATCAAATCCAAAAATACTATATTTCGTTATACATTTCCTCATTTTTAACTTTGGATACAGTATTTTCTATGCGAGTCATTCCACCAAATGGGCACCATTTGTGTCCCAGGATACCGTATTTATAAATATGTATAAAAATTTACCGTAAAGTACATTTTATTATTAAGCAAAGTGTCCTGCACATTTGTGCAAGAGCAAAAAAAATACGTTCTTTAACATATTAATAAAAACAACGTAAAATTCTGAAAAGTTGAAAACACTTGATGCTACAGTTTTCTATAGTTTGTAGTTTGCTACGCTGTGAAATTTAATATTTAAAATCTTTTTTTTTAATCTTTTCTTTTTGCGCATTAATGTGTGATTTCATGAATATATTTTTGCTCATAAAAATTGATTTAGTTAAAATGCACATTTCAGTTAGGTCCCCAGGTTTTGACTCAGTGCTGTTACCACAACACTCCCTCCTTCCTGAACTGTCCCTGGGTCACATGTTCCACAGGGAGTTGCATCATTTAGATCTTCTGAAGGTCATTAAAAATGCCAAAAGTAGCTTCTGCGTTTTTGTTATCATTACATACACAAAGTCAATCTCAAGTTGCTGTCCTGTTACCGAAATGAATCATAAAATGTTCCTTGTTTATTTAAGGAATATCTATTTTTGCTTTCAGTAGTGTGCTCTGTGTTCTCAGGCTATGAGCATGAATGCTATGTCGCTATGCATTTGCTAATACTGTGCTTAAACACTCGCTCACTGCTGTTACTAAAATAACTTTTTTTTCATGCGCTTCTCAATGGCAAGAGTTTTGGTTGAAGGACTGAGGAAAAATGCAACTTTCTTCTGGTTAGACACCTTATAAAAAATGCAGTAAAGTAGTCAGATTGGCCAATACACAATTTAAAAAGTTAAATGTTTTTGCTATTGTATTTAGTGTTGAAAAAGTAAAAAAAAATGCAGTTTCATTGTGAAATATTACAACAAGCAAATGTTTATTGTAAATAAAATGTTTTTTTAATTTGTAAATCATTTGTAAATCAGTGCATTCTCTCTTTATTTACATTTTACACTGACCACCCACAACAATTTTGGGACTGAGGTTATGATTTAAATATTTTCATTATTGGAAATGCATAACCACATACTCTAACTGGTTTTGACCCAAAGGGCAAACTCACCTGTTTTTCAACTTTAACAAGTCGTCCCATCATGCTTTGGTCCTCTGTAGCCTCCCCTTCAGCCTTAGGTCCTTTACCAACTATCTGGTCCACTCTAGAATTTGAAAAAGATAAATCTTAGAAGTAACATGGGAAGAAAAATCTTATATTCTGCCATCAGAGTTAAGAAATTCAACTTAAGTATCTTAAAATGCCAAAAAAGTGGATTAGTGTCACACAGAAAATGGAAAAAAAATGTTATGGATCGTGGTCAAGCTCTACGTAAGTGTGCTGGAAGGAACAAATGATGACCTAACACAAAGAAGTGAATGTCTCCGGTGAAGTATTGGTTTCGGGTGAATGGTGTGGAGGCATGCATCATGAGATTCAGCAGAAACAAAGCCTGAACTGAGGGATACTTTGTCTGGGGCCAAAATGCATCAGTAGTCATGCTTTTGTGGTGCTTCATGCTTCATTTCCATTGCATCCTACCAGGGGAAACTCTCCCTCTGTCTCTCCACTATGAGAACAAGCATCTAGCAGTTCAACCCCCTGTTGAGTGAGGTCATGTGATGTGGCTCATTAATCACAGGATAAACGCTTTATTAAATCATTATTAGCCTTTTCTTAACAGAGGCTTATACAATGTGAGATATGACCTGAGTAGAAATAAAAATCCCTAAATCAGTCTATTAAAAATATAGTCTTCACGCTGTTGATTAAACCAAACTAGCTCTGCTTTAATGAGTCGGGATTCCTTTATCTTAATGAGAAAGATCAAATGGCCTGAACTCAAAAGGGGTCCATCAATCAAAATGATAATTAGCATGTAACTGCTCCAGTATTTAAACTATGATATAAAGAGGCAGTCTATTAACCTAACCTAGGACCTTCAGTGGACTTCTTATGGCGAGGAGTTGTTGGGGGAGGGGGCCCCACAATCATATCTATCCTGGCAGGGCACACAGAGACGATATGAGTGCAATGTAAAATGAAGCAACGTGGGAATCACATCGGCTATGAAGAAAACGTTTCAATATATTCCACACACACACGCACACACACACACACACACAAGACATAGGGTGAGTCTGACTTGCTTCATGGATGAAACGTGTATGTTTTTCACTGTTGGAATATATTTCTTCTACATGTTAGACCTTCAGGGCACCAAGATGTGAGGAGCTCATTTACAGGAGGGGAAACTGATATAGAAAAACACATCAATGTTATATCAAATGAATTTGTGAAGGAGTGAATCGTTCGATTTCAGATAAAAACCTTACAGACACAATTCAATCTGAATACAACACATGTAGCCGGACGAATGAAACAGGCGAATCAATGACTTGTGTCACAGCATGTGTGTATCCACTATGTTAGTAAATAACCACAGATATATACACGCAGATGTATGGTCATGTGAGGTTCTGACTCAGTTCTCACCTGCTCACTCAGAAAATGCAAGACTTTGCTCTTCGTTCATCTGCTCTAACATAGTCTAAGTTGTATTTAGCTCTCAAATTTAAGAGATTATCTTAATTTTGTATCTTTATGAGGTAATACTGGTTTATCTACATGTGGTCCTGCGATGGACGGCCGACGTATCCAGGTTGTACCCCTGCTTTACGCTCGAAGAGAGCTAGGATAGGCTCCAGCAGATCCCCATGACCCTGCACAGGACGAAGCAGGTGATGATGGATGGGTAAAAGGTTTCCATTTGCAATGCTGTTCTCTGATATATATTTTATTACAAGCTCATTTTAATCTACTTAGATCTAGATCTCGATCTGAGAATCCACCATAATGAAGTTCTTTGTTACCATCTAGTGGTAGATGACCATCATTACACCATCCTGCATGTCCCACAGTTGAACATGCCTGGCCTGGCCAGCCTTACCCATTCACTCTCATGAAATGGGTTTGATATCGCTCCAGCTCATGGCCATTTCCACCATTACATAATGTACCAAACCAATTGCAGCGAGGCAAAGGTGGACTTTATGCAGTGAGTCCTGCAGGAACATCAAAGAGCCCCTATTCAAAACAAGCAGCGGCAGCAGAATTGCTAACATGTATCAACAGGTTTTTACTGCAAAACCAACAATAGTCATTCACAGGTGTTTCTACTCCACTGCACATCATTTTGGATGTCTTCTGTTGATACCATTCTGGTGATGTCCAGAGGTGGTCCTCTGTGTCTGTTGGTTGCTCCTCCTGGGAATCAACGTTGAATCCAGGGGAACCAGAACAGAAGTTTGTATTAAAGAGGAAAATAATTAGGATGACTGGCCAGTCTAGTGCAGGTTAAGGTATTTTAATATGACAGCTCTTACTTTTAATTGAACTGGATGTTGCTGTCAAAGCTGTCAAAGCCAAGGGCGGAGCCAATGGCCAGCTGTCAGTCAAGCACATCAAGTTATTTCTGGACATTTGGTTGGTCATCTTTATTGCTTAAAAGAAGTTTATCCAATGTGGGACAAAAAAAAAGACCCCCCCCCCCCATACAGTTGTCATGGATATAAAATCTAATTATAGAGACCAAAACCGATTTTTGTACCACGGTGTAAGTACAAGGTGTTAATTCTGCTGCAAAGTTGGTACCTTTATCATGGCAGTCAATGGGGATTTGCTCTATTTTGGAGCCTGCACCTAGTGGTCAGTTAAGCAACTGCAACAAAACGTACTTCCTCTATGAGCTTCAACCCAGAAGTGGGGTGGTTGCTGCTTGGATCAAACTGATGTATCCATGTATCATGGATGTATCCATGACCATCACGTATCTAGATGGCATCATTGTGTATGTATCTGTGGTGAATGACTGCTATTACACTACAACCAATCTAACTGCTGGGTCATTGTTAAATATTTTCATATCACAAGAAAAAAAATCTATTAAACTAGTTGAAACAGTGAACTTGACTTGCCTGGACTGCAGGTTTTTAATACGAGCCAGCATGTCCAGATGACCTGCAGAGTACTGCTCAATCACGTCCATGACATCATAAGGTCGCAAGCTCTCTTTGAACCTCCTCTTTGACACCAAGAACTTCATGACGCTGAAGGGGAAACAAGTCATTTTCACATACTGTATGTCACAAGGTGAAATAATTTCACTGCAGATGTTTTGATGCTACAAAAGCACAGGAGTTACAGAGGGCACCGGAACTATGAAGATCCTAAAAGTTAAACTTTTAAAGCTTGTCCTTCTGTGACATGTCAAATATCCTCTCTCGGTTTAATCACAATTTGACACAGTTGATGGGAAAAAAAACTAATATAATGTAATATGAAACCATAACAGTCTGAATTATCATTTACTAAGGTCCATTTAACTACTTCTTCCACCACTTTCCAGTCCATTAAACACAATGAATAAAAAATAAGTATAACAAAGTAGAATATATGCCAAAAACAAAGGTATCAAGTGACGTAAAGTGACAATCAGTGAAATTAATTGATATGAGCTGTACCGTAGAGTATGATATGAACAGTAGAGTAAAATAAATAATCACATTGTGTAATGGTTACGGCATATAAAGACAGTTGAATGTAACTAACTTATAAGATGCTATATCAGTCTTCATGAAAGTGCAACTGTACATGGTGCAATAATCAGAAGAGATGTGCAAACACAGCAGATCCACATGGTCCGAAGCTGTATTGTTACATAGAGAGGCTTTAACCCTTGCAAGGCATTAAGGGCAGAGGTCACGATGACCCAGGGATGAGGAAGAGGCAGAACATTGGCGGTTAGGGCTAGGGGTTAGTCGGGGTTAAAGCTGAACCAGGGAGTTGGTCTGTAAAACCGATAAGGTAGGAGCATGTTTGCACAAAGTCACAAAGTCAAGTTGTAAGTGCCTGTTTTAACTGTGACTGAAAAAAGAAAACAATCGCCTAAATAAATCCTTACCAGATCGCCCTGATTGTAACCTTCAACCCTGGTGGTAATTCTTGGCCGAGGAAATCGCAGTGGCAGCTCTTATCATCACCAATTTCCTCTCCAGGGAGGCTTGCCTCTGGAAAGCAAAGACGATACGAAGACTTTGAAAAAAAAAAAGAAAGAAAAAGAACACTTCATCTGTTTCCACATGACAAACATCCACAGCTTCAGCAAATTTGAGTAACAGCTTTTATCTTTACAGGTGCAAAATCCAGTTCAGTTGGTTTCAAGCCAGTTAGCCATTTTGTGAAATGGCAGAAAAAAAAAACAAAAAACAAACAAACAACAAATAAGAAAACAAACTTGTGTAGTGCAGAATTGAAGGATAGTGCTGATGTGGTAAAGCCTTACTGAAACCTTTAAGTACTCTCTTCCCACCACCAACCATAGATTAGCATCGCAACTTGCATGTTTAGGTTAGCCAAAAAGTCAATCAAGGTTTGGAAGCATTTTGTATAATAGGGTCAAGGTCTAATGAAGCATATAAAATGAAGTTTGGTAGGGAAAGTGAGGTCTCTTCATGCAAAGTAAAGCAGGGATTTGGAGCATTATGTATTCTGGTCAGTTTTGGGTTATCTTGACAGCACTTGACTTGAACCCGCTGTTAGCTGAGCCTGTTGCTGCTGTAAGATATCTTTTATTTGTGTGGTGTTCCAAGAATATTAATGAATAAACTGTCATCGAATTAGATCATGCTTGTTCATACCTAAGGACATGCTTTAAAGCCTTGAGTCACCACAAGAAGAAAAAAAGGGAAGGGCTCATGTCAAGTGAACATATTTAACAAATTTCAGCATGCAGTTAAACTTGTCTTTTCACAATTTCCCTCAGAAAAGCCAACCAACCAACCAAATATCCCAGTGTCTTACTTATTAAACCTTCAATTGCTGCAAAAAGAGAGAGAGAGGAGACATGGAAAGAGATTTGTTATGGATTCTGGCTGGATGGTAATGCGAGACAAATCAGTTTGAAACATGGAAACGTGGAATCCACTAAAAAGCTTCTGCTTCATGTTTTAAAGGCCTGATCTCTCCTCTCGTATATTTATGCTCACCAAAGGCAATTATACACCAATCAAGCATAACATTATGACCACTGACAAGTAATGTGAGTAAATAATACTCATCTTGTTGCAGTACAATATTCTGCTGGTAAAGCCACATTAATCCTACTTTGGCATTTGGCGCCAACCTAAAAACCTTTGCAGACCAATCTCACCCTCAACACGATAATATCTTGCTCTAGCACACCCTCAGATGCTCGGAGGACTTGCTCATTATTAAGGGTGTAGTTATGATGCTATGCTTGATCAGTGTATACCTCTAAATAACATGGTTAATATGCAAATCTAAAAATTAAGGATTATATTAAAGTTTAAACTAAAGACATGTCATGATGACTTGTCTAACCTGGAGAACTCTTGAGTCCAAAGTCTTCATCCTGCATTTCAATCAGCACTTTAACATGTCATGAGGCGAAAGAAGAAAGACAACTAATGAGAACTGGTTCAAATTTGTTCAACAAAATGGCAAAGAAATGGTGAAGGAGAGAAATATATCTGTTGATAGTGCACACTCAAAAATGCTGGGTTATTCTGATAATGCTGTCTTCCTGCTGGTGGCTCCTAAGGTTAGTCTTTAAACTTTTCAATTGGTGGTTTTAGGGGTGGGGCCACAGGTACACTGACCCCATCTGCCATGTGATTGGCTCCCTGAAGCTTCCCTGTTCTGTCTCTTGTTTGATCAGCATGTAGATGTAGTTTCATGTCCAAACAGTTGGTGGAGCTAATGCACCAAATAGGAATGTCAATAAAACATACCGGAAACGAAAGTTTTGAATGATACTGTGGCAAAAGTCGTACCGCTGAGTACATTTCACTAACATTACATACACTAACACATTAATGGCCGTCACTGTATTGTGGAGTTTGTTGGCAAGTCACAAATGCTGAGTTGGTCATTGTCACTCAGCACAAGTCTGACAAACATTAGAGTAAGTTAATAGTAACTTACTTGTGTTTAGTTGTGAAAATTAGCATTCTGCTGTTGGGAAGTGAATCTAATAATAATCCATGTGCTCCTTGTGTATGTTTGACAGAATGTTGTTTATGCACAGTGTAAGTAAAGCTAAAATTGGTAAGGAGCTAATTGGTTATTACATAAAGTGCTTGAACAAGGTGAAAACTGGTGAAATGTACATACATCTTACAATTAAAGTGACAAGGTGCAAGGATGTTGGCCAAAATACTTAAAAACCTGCAGTTCTTCGACTGACCACTAGGTCAGAGCAAATCCCCGTTGACTCCCATTTTCAAATGCCTCATCACAGATGCAGAAATAAAATGATTTAACTGGTACAAAAAAACTGCTTTGGTCTCTATAGTTAGACTTTACATCCATGACAACTGCACAGAGGGTGCTTTTTTATTTACCACATCAAATAAAGTTATACATAGCAATAAACTTATGGCAATCATTGGCAGCCAGCATAGCCAGTGGCTAGCTATCATCACTTTAGCTTCTTAGTGCTTAGCATTATATTGACTTGTGAGCAAAGCATAGCTCCTGAGCTGAGAATAAAAACATAGCAGAGCATAATTTAAGCATTTATCCCGGGTCAACATAAGCTAATCCAGCCAAGCCAAAATAGCTAGCTGTAACTGGTACGGTAAGTTTTTACCAACACCGATTCGACACTTCGGAGTTTTACTGTGAGAAAAAATATTGACATCTGGTGGGAGTCTGTAAGTACTAGAATAACACAAATGTGTGCATTAACACCTTATTAACACTGCATATTCATGAATAGATTTAATGTTATACACAGACTTTAGCGATGTGGCTTCTGTCTCCTGTGGCAGAGCAATAAAAGCAAATATGAGACGAAAATATAAAGCCACATGTTCACAGCTGGATTTAATCATTCCGGCAAAGTGTGAATGAAGTTATAATTCCTGATTGAAACCTGCAGAGCAATACTAGCATACCTTTTGAGAGTTAAATTTTGTTCATTATACTTTTCAAATTGTATTTCAATCATTCATTCATTCATGTTCATACTGATTAAATTTTTTTTAGTTTTAATGCTAAATTAGCTAAGTGTGCTCTGGTAGAAGTGGCAGTAGTTGTACCTGTGAACAGGATCATTGTAAAAAGCGGCAGTGCTTTGTGTATAGTGAGCTGCCAAAAACATTAAACGCTAATGTAAGCGCAAAGTGAAAAGGTGATATTTTGATAGAAGCTCTGACGGTATTTCAAATCACTCTGCTTCAGGAGGAGTGGCAGGAGCTCCGAAGCCCCGTTACCATTTGTCCATGACTAACTGTGACTGATCTAAGATGTGCATGTAACTGCTGGCCACTCAGCGTTGCTCATTCCACCCTTTTCAACATGGCGTCATACAGTACAAGTAACCAAACTCTGCTGCGCTAGAACAGCCCATGACACAGCATGGGGGTGGGGATTACTTTTAACCCAGCAGTTTTTAGAGTGTTATATACATTGAGCTGCATGACATATGGATGCATATGCACTATCCAGGAGTAAATGATGACACAGCAACAGATGACTGTCAGCCTCCTTAGCCAGTGCTGCAATGTTGACTTCAGTTTGTTGACAGAATGTTCTCTTTTTTTACTCACCTATTTTATATTCATGAAGGACAAACTACATTACTAACATTATCTGCATCACAATTACTTGCATTTCTATACAAATGATTACATTTGCATGAATTCTGCATCAGGAGCTATGCAAAACCTTATTTTAAAAACACACTAATGATTTATTAGGACTGGCATGGAGCCACAACTTTGCTGTACAGTTTGTCCTTCAGCAAGAGTTTAATTCATAACGACAGAAGGGTCCAAATAAATTAATATGAGGCAAGTAGGCCAGGGTATGAGCTTTTAATTAATTCTGAAAACAGATTGAAGACTCTGCAGAGGATTGTGTTTTTGGCAAATCTAAATGATTTGCTAAATGACTGCATATTTACAATGAAAACTACTATACTGGTAGTACATCATTGCTGTGCAGCTGAGAAATTATAGAAAGGTTGTAATTACATAAAATTCCAATTGAACTTCTTTTTCTTTCCTTTTTCAGTTTGAAATATTATGAAGTATATAAACTCTGTGTTTAAGGGCTGTGTTAAATGTGTGGAATTGTCTACGTCACAAACCCATAGATCAAAGTAGAAACATCCAGCACATGATGCATGTGTTTTATCTCAGAAGTGGGCAGTGAAACTGGTTTTCAAATTTCTTTTTAACGGGTTTCTCCCCTGATAGATCAGAGCCACATGTGGGCAGATGTAGGGTCTGAAAACAAGCCATAGGTCCTCCTCATCCAGGAGGCAGGACCAACTGTTGCTTCTCAAACTGCCTCTGCGTATGACTGGTTAGTGCTGCAACCAATCAGAGCAATCAACAAGCTGCATTCGAAGCAAAGCAAAGGAGTCAACTGGAACGTGTTGTGGAGAAATGCCAATGTCATGAAAAGCAGCAGTACGTCTAGATCGCACATTTCAGAAGAGGCACTCAATAATGAAGAGAGGGGAATGGCAGTGAGTGTCTTTTATTTTTGGTGTTTTAGCTAAAGCATGTCACTGAGATTTAATTACAGCTTTAGGAAAGGGCATTATATGATTCCTTTAACTTTAGTTTAGACACAAAAAAATAGGAGGTATGACTTGACTTACAGGAGTACTTCGAAATTCTGGCAAGTGAGCTGACTAGCATTCTTCTTGAAATTTAAAGGCAGGGTAAGGAATTTCTGGATGATCTCACATAAGGTGAAATTTGATCAGAAACATTGTCCACTTAATGTCCATGGGCACGAGCATAAACACTCCCCTGCTGGTGATTGGCTGGAGCAATTTTTGCTGGTGTTTTGGGGGCAGGCTTTCTCTACTGTTTGTTTCCAAAAGACTTTATTTATTTATTTGTGTATTTTAATCAGTGTACCCTTGAGATGGGCGGGTGGTTGATGGTTTGGAGATATTTACCGAATGTGACAAAAAGAGTTCTGCGTTACAAATTACGTAGAATTACTTATTCTGCCTTTTACTATCACTTTCGTCTGTCTATGAGAAAAATATGAAGCAGGATTTAGCTGCTAGTTACCGCCACTGGTTCTGTTCTACACTTAGCATGGTTTGAAAAATTTCTCTGATGTTTTCCACCAACAATTTTAGATTTCTGATAACTGAATTTAATACACATAACTGTCTAATCACAAGTTTTAACTCAAAAGCAGTGGAAAGATTTGATTTTGTATCCATAAGACTTCTACTCTCATGTATTTGAATTGTGCACTGTGCACACTTTTCTCACCCTCTGAGTTTTGGTGAGCAGCACTCCCCCGGACCTTGAAAGCGTGCTTCGGCCCGCGGCTCTTCTCGTTAAAGCTCCAGCTCTTGGTGACCTTGCTGGGGCTCGCCTCGGCCCCGTCATCTGGCCCTGGAGAGTGGGCCTTCCCCTTAGCCATGGGAGCCTTGGAAGGACTGGGAAACACCTTGTCCTTGAGACTGGCCTTCCGACTACAAAGGGCAAGATAGAAAAAGAAAAATTTCACCCCTCTAACTCTTTTTTAAATATATTTTTCTGTACTCATTAAAAAAAAGTAAATTACTATTAACAACTATTCACCCTAGTTTTTGCAAAATCTTGTGAATTTGTGAAATTTAGCACTGATGTGATATCAATCTTACCTCAGGAGAAACGCAAAAAGAGCAATGTCCTACAGCAGAAGGAGCCATGTCCACATATGAGCATAGTAGAGCATTCAGTGGGTCAGGCAAGCAGCAGGAAACTACAAGCACACATGCATGGGAAGCAAAGTGGCACTGTGCGTCTCAAAAGGAAGAGCTGTGGTCTCACTCTATGCAGAAAAATGAACAAAAAACATGCAAAAAAAATTCACCCTCGTACTGTACGCTCCGCCAGATACTTAGATGTTAGGTACTCAGCAATATGCACCTCGCCTGCTGAACACAATTTTATAAGGGCTGATTTGGCAAAAAAAAAAAAAAAAAGGCAGCAAGCAAATCAACTGCATAAAGACATTACTTAACAAAAACAATAAATCAACAGTGACAGGACCCTAAACGAAAAAAATTATCTGAATCCTCTCTGTGGTAAGCAGAGTAACTCTTTACTTTCAGTCATTCAGCTTCTTCTTGTAGACATCACTGGCAGAGCTCTGCTTTATAAACTCATCTGATCTTTATATATTACCAAAAAAAAAGACCTCTCTTAATCTGTGGCCCCTCTTGTTTTATTTGCTTTTAAAGAAAAATAAAAAATTAAAAAAAACAAAGAAACACACAAACTTGCAGTGCAGTTGTTAGTATCTGTGCAGCAACTATACCTAATATTTCTCGGGCAGCACCCACAAAGTCTGTCTTTGTGTGCATTTTCATTACTGGAGTGGTGGGCAGTGGAGGAGACACAAAAAGATAAAATAGCAGTGGAAAGTCATAAAAACAGGAATATGTGCCATACTGTGATGCCAGTAACACTTTATTGTAACTATTGCTTATAGTTCTTTTTTTTCTGTCAAAGATTTTTATTATTTTGCCATTTAAATACTTTATCTGGAAAGAAATGGCCCGAGTACAGAACCCTGAGGAACACCATAATTTCCACATCATAGTTTACTAAAGATTATTCAGGAGTCAGTTGAATAAAGTGTTACTACATTTTCATTAATTTCACATGTTTTCTTTGTCAAAAACAATGTGGTTTAAAAAAAATAATAATAAAATTTTTTTAAGTCAAGCATGGCTCTGGAAGTGTCCCAAATGAAATTTGTTTAAGGTGATGCTGAAAGCAAGAGTATCAAAGAACAGCTTATTGGTGAAGATTCAATAAAACTGCCAGTTGGGAATGAGGCCAAACTGAGCTGATCTTTGAGCATGTGAGCAAATGCATCATGACCATTCTTGAAGGAGGCGCGTGTCACACAGCCACGTCCATGTCCGACACCCCGGCGCACAAAGCCACACACACACACACACACTGCTGCACTGCACACACACACTCCCCCAAGAAGAGTGTCTCAGCAGCAGCTAAGAGCAGAATTGAAGAGAAGCCAAAGGAAGATGATAAGAGATAAAATAATAATAATGATGGTGATGCTCACAGACCTGGGAGACGTTTCTGTCTGAGACTCCTTCCTGTGAAAAGAATGGAGGCAAGTTAGCATCATAGCAGAACCCACTTTAGGTCATGAACTGACTCATGAATGTTGATACGATTGAGGTCAATTGGGAAATCCAAAAATCCAAATCATGCAAAGTGATCCATCATTCGTCACCTTCTGCTTATCCACGTTTGGGTCATGGGAGGCCTGGGAGCCTGATTCATGTTTTTGCATCCAGTCGAGAACGTACCAGTAGAGGGGAAAGCCATGCTATAAGCCACACCCTGATATGCACCTCTCTTCAAACACAAATATGGATTTGAAGACAATGTGATTTGTCCGCTTGGTTGATTTGCTGTTCTTCATCTTCGCATTTCCAGCTGCTACTACTTTGTCATTTCAAGTGAGGTAGAATGATTGGCTGCTGCAATGCAATGCCCAGACCTCCCTCTACAACCTCTATAAAAATACAGAGGCTTTTCCAGGCAAGCTGAGATATAATCTCTCCAGTGTGTCCTGGGTCTGCCCAGGTGATCGCGCCAAAAAACATCTTCCCAGGGAAACCTTCGGGAGGTCTATTAGCCAAATGTCTAAACCACTTCAAATGGCTCATCTTGATGTGGACGACCACTGACTCTTGTACCCATGATCTTGTGAGCTTGTCATTACCCAAAGTTCATGACCTTTTGGCTCATCTTTCTGTTCACCACACAGACCATTAGAGAGTCTGCATTACTGCAGATACCGCACAAATCAGCCTGTCAATTTCCTGCTCCATTTTCAAGCTCCCCTTGTTAATAGGGTTAACAGGGCCCCACCTGGGTGGCAGGCATGGAGTAGAGACTTATTTGCACTTGCGTAGTGGCCAGGCATTCACCCACGGGAACCCGTTGGACTTATCCTCAACAACAAAAAAAAGGACTGGTTCATAGTCCCTTGGGCCTATCACCTGTGCAAGGGGCCATGTGTGCCTTGGTGTTCTCACCCTTGGCAGCCAGAACTGGCTCTTGGGGCAAAAAAAATTGAATGCGATTATTTCCGTGGGTATTACTGCAGCAGAGCTGACTAAAACAGTCTGTTGTTTAATCACTATGATGTGTGGAGGGTTTCTAACGTTATCCATTATGTTTAGCTAGTGACGGAACATTAATCTTTGCACAATCAGCTCATCTGGCTCCAGAGCAGTCCCAACTACATTAGCCAGCCATCTATTTCCATTTATTGAAGCGACTGTGGCTCATTTGCTCTAATACTCAGCCAGCATTTACATGTGGGCCAGAAAAGTTTTGTCTGCAGATTCTATGGACCTACCTGTGTTTGCCAAGATGGAATCTACAACCCCAATTTAAACTAAAATGGAGATGATGTGTAAAACATAAACAAAAACAGAATACAATGATTTGCAAATCCTCTTCAACCTATATTCACTACAAAGACAAGATATTTAATGTTCAAACTGACAAACTTGTTGTTCTTTTCACAAATCATCATCATTTAGTGGGTACTTCTGGTGATGCGGACCAAGTAGCAACATTCGGTGTGAGCTCCCGTTTTGTCGATGCAAAAATATCCTGATACTGATGCCTAACTCAGCCCAATTTGATAAAAACACTTGTAGAATTTAGCTGTCATTGGACCACTTCTGGAGTAAAGCTTCTGTTAAAATGGCTTAAAAATCCATGAAAAAGACACAGGAGAAGAGGAACGTATTGGCAATGCAGAGACTACAGAGACAGAAGTTTTGAGTCCAGCAATGACCAAGGCCTTGGCCACACTTACGGCAGATATATCCAGGGTCATGGAGGTTAAGTTTGACTCCTTTCTGCAAAAGATTGGAGACATATCAAAAGAGATGAAAGACACAGCCAAGCGTTTTGGGGAAGCTGAACATCGCAACTCCACAGTAAGGAGGACGTAAATGTCAAGATGGAGAAACATGTTTCGAACCTGGAAAAGGTTGTGGTCTTGCTGCAGGAGCATCTGGATGACCAGGAAGATCCAGGCAGACATAAAAACCTTAGGATAATCGGCCTGCCAGAATTTTCAGAGGGCTCATCTGCTCTACAGTTCATGGAGATGAGGCTTCCCAAAGTTTTGGCACTGACCACCAAGTACGGGAATATAAAGCTGGAAAGGGCGCAACGGGTGTCGGGCCGGCAAGGAGGGGAGTCAACTCACACAGACCTTACCCCCACGCGATGATTGTAAGATTTCACCACTACAGCGATCGGGTCCGGGTGCCGGAGGCAACCAGGTGGGTGAAAGAGCTCCGTTTTGAGGACAGCACGATTTTCTTTTTCCAGGGCTTCTCCAGAGAAACTCAGAGGAAATGTTGGACTTTTGATGAGGCCAGAAGGAGGCTCCAGTCACTTGGACAAAACACCTATGGCCTAAATTATCCTGCAACTCTGAGGATCACCATGAATACCACTACCAAGTCCTTTACCAAGCCCTTTACCAAGCCCAAAGAAGCCAGTTGTTGGACATGGCCGAGATGGACCGGAAGGCATTTGATTGACAGGCTCTGTCAGGCGGTCCATGCATCTCCTGCTCACCACCAGGTGGTAATACAGAATTTTCTTTTCTTTCTTTTTTTTTCTCTATGATTTTATATTATTTACTTTCTGACGATATGGATACCAACTACTCATGTTATATGACTGAGATATCCCTGTTCTTTCTGTGTGATGCTCTGTGTGAAAAATACAATTGATGGTGGAACATCAGCTCAGTGAACGTAGGGCTGATTAAACAATTGATTATACTCGATTTTGCAGACTCAGGAACATCACAGCCACATCTGAAGTCAGGTTAAGACGGCCTAGCAAGGGTTTCTCTTTTGAAGCTGGGGTCTCAACTGAGTTCCACACAAACTAGAAACAAACACAAGGAAAAGCAGCTCCATTTTGAACTGGTGGAGGAGACGGCCAAAACTGGTTCACCTGCACGCCTAATCAAATTATTGATAAACTCCAAAACTCGAGGAAGAATATAGAGACACCAGAAAAGACCTGGACGTGGGTATCCAGACTCGTCAAAAGAACTGTTGGATAGCGTGATGGTCAGAGACCGGCAAACCAGGTTTGTTTACTGATGCCGTCGTAACGCGGAGTAACGTCCTCCCACTTTGGTTTCTCCCTCTAAACTGGTGTGAACACAGTCTGGTTTGCCAGCAAGCACCAAGGTTCTCAGACTCCAGAACAGAACCGCAGCCAGAACCAGAACCGTGTCTGAAAGCCCGATGAATTGTCTTCAGATATCACCTGAACTAAGACATAAGATAGACCCAAAGAAATCAGCTCTGTGTATGAAATGTAATAGGGAAGTTGGCAACAAAAGACTGGGAAAGTTGAGGAATGCTCAAAAAACCCCAGTTTGAAACATTCCACAGGTGAACAGGTTCATTGGAAACATTCAGCATTCTCCACTTTCAGACATGTAAAACATATGCAATATCTTGCTGCAAAAACTGAAGCACTTAAACATCCTTCAGAACTAGAACCTGCTCTGACCAAGGTGTCAGTTCTCCAGCATCTCCACTTCTTCGACCAGGATGGAAACAGTCTTTGCTTTATTCCTGGTCCACATAATCTAAAATTATCTCCTGTGTTCACATCCAAAGTAAGATAATAAAGCAAAAGTGGTCCAGCTGCTCCCTTAAAACAAGCTCAAATACGTTTACTCTCCTGGTTTGGACCTTTTGGGTGTGAATACAAGCATTCGAACTCTACAGCAGACCAAACAAGCAAACTGAGACCCAGCTGAAGAGGTGTCTCAGAGCAGTTCCAAACAAACTCTGTGACGGTTCATTTCAGATGTGAAAGCAGACCAACCTCAATCCAACCCAGTTGCTAAAAACAGACCTTTTTGGCTTTGACAGGCTTCCATCATTGTTGCACATCATGGGAAATGATGTTCTGATAGCTCCACTAAACAACACACACAAGCATGTAGCCAACGCCAGACCTGAGCCACGAGTAAACTTGGAGCTCCAAGGAGACACGCTGCCTGTTGGACATGGGGGCAGATGTTCATGTAGCACAACTGCAAGAAAAAAAACACACCAAAATGCTGAAGTATACAGCATCTTGAGAAAATGAAAGGAGAGAGGTTTCCAGCAGTCTCCTGCACAATGTTGCATGAAAGTTTGGAGAAAGAAAAAAATCTAAACCTAAAAAATTACATTAAGGTGCGAGATGCTCTGATCCTACCCCGCCCCCCATGTTTCTGTCCAACAGTTGAACCATCAGCACACTTGTTTTTGGTTAGAAATTCTAGACCACTTACAATAACACACAATGTGAAAGTGAACCAAAACTTCTTATTTGGTCCAGACCAAAGCAAATGAACTTACGGACCTTCCTGGTGTGAATACCATCTAAGTCTCAGGTGTGTCGAGAAAAGAGAAACGGTGTGGTGCTCCCATGTGACCAACTGTCCTCTCAGCCACACAACCTGCAGCCACCCGTCAGCTAATCCAGGTGATTGTGGAGACATCCATCTGTATTTTTAATTTTTTTTGGGAGCTTCTCTGATAGTAGTGATGGCTGGATCTTGTTAAATGCACTTCAGAAATCAATAAACATTATCCTCATGGTGCCATCTGCTTTGTCCAGATGGTGATGACGGCATCTTCAACTTTGACACAATTTGAGTTACGGAATGTTAAAAGAAATGTTGATGGTAGATAGATGTGGTTTCTAAAGTCCTGGAACAGGGAAGGAACAAGGTTCTGCAGTACTGGAACTTTCTCTGTTACACATCAGAATCACTGTATATTCACATGTAGACAAGCACCACAATCACTTGAAGTTGACGATTCATGTCTAACAAATGAACACGAGTCGCTTGTGGTTCCTGTGCATAAAAGTATCACTACCTCTTGATATGGAAAAAAATCATGCCTCTAATCAAGAAATGGTTCAGAAGTTTTTTTGATTTTGACTTTATTAACCACCAAAACAAATCTGAAATAAATCAGCTCAAAATGCAGACGTTCAGCTCCACTTTAAGAGGTTTCACAAAAAATATATTGTTTGTTTGTTTTTTTCAGTTGAATGATGTCATCTTTCTCTTGCACTGAGAGCTCTTTGGACATTACACGGCCAAATGCCAACGCAATACCTGATATTAGTGCCAGAACTTTAATCTTGGTATTAAAGTTAAGAGAATGGACTGCATCTTGCTTTTTAACTTCTTCTCAGTCAGCTGTCTGAATACGATTGGAAATACGACACTTTACTTAAAATGACCACAGTTCCTAAGTGGTAAATGGTACATTTTTGCAACACCTCTGAAATTAAAGCTGAAAGTCGATACTTTGATCACGTCTTTTTACATTTTAAATCCACTGTGGTGGCACATAAAGGCAAAAATCATGAAAACTCTTATTGTGAAAACATTTCAGAGTTCAGGCAAGGCCTGATCAGTTTATATATGATGGATTCTGAGTAGCTTAGTGATGATTAATTCATTATCATCATCATTATTATCACAAGATCATGCAAACACATCATCCACCTTGTTGCACTCATCCTCATGTGTTTACCTGAATGACTTGCCCTTCAGGTTCCTCAGCAGATCCAGCTGGTTCAGAGGTGGAATAATTCTGGGAAAAGACAGGGGACGTTTTTCTCTTTTTTTTCATCCTGTCAAGATGATTTCACCATCTTAAAAGGTTAAGGGTTAGAAGGATATGCATTTTAAAGTTAATTGCATCTAGTTTGGCAACTATCTATTCTGCTGGACATCAACTTTTCACCTCAAATTACAACTGGAATGACCAGACAACCAGTGATCCTGCAGAACACAGGTGTCAAGCTCAAGGCTCGTGGGCCACTTCGAGAGCGCGCAAAGATAATCATATACTTATAACTAGAATATTTAAGAAGAAATTTTAATCTGACAGCCTGTTTGACTTGGATATCAAAAAGTGGAAAAACAGCAGCTGGTTTATGCCAAAAAGTCATGATTTAACAAATGTTTGCAAGAGTCTACAACAAAAGGTTGCTCATTTTTTGTCAAAAATTTGAAAAATTATTATACTGAAAATTTGTTATTTTAGGTTAAAAACAATTGGAATTATCAAAAAATTTGTTATTTTCCAACTTTACAGCAGTAATTTTATATGAAAACGTTGCAAAAAAAGTCAATATTTTTCAACAAATTATTGTAGTTTTAAGTTAAAAAGTCAAAATTTTGTGACATTTATGACTATATGATAAAAAGAAATCTTGGTTGTTGTTGGGGGGAGTCTCAGCCTTGCAAAATTTGCAATTTTACAACAAAATTAGCTTTTTTACAAAAACAATTTTTTTTCTTAAAAAAAAAAAAGGATTTTAGTACAAATATCTCAATTTTATATTAAAGATTGTGATTTTTGTGACATTCGAGATTTTGACAAAAATTCCCTTTTTTACAAAGAAAAATGTGATATTGCATACATTTTTATTTTCCAATAAAATTAGCTTTTTTGAAGTCCAGGAACCAGCAGAAAATTCTACATAGCCGGTTGAGAAAATGAAGAATAACTGTCCCTTTAAGGGTAACCATGGTGATGCTTTTGTCCAGGACAAAATAGAATTTTACACCCCTGATGTAGAAGCTTAAATAGCAGAAATCTGTTTTGTTAAATCAACCTTTACTGCAAAACTGCTGATTCATTGGCTGGACAGCAAAGTAATTGGTGAATTCCTCAAAGTGGCCTTGGGTAAAATTCATCTTCTGAACTGTCTTTGAGATTCTGGCAGAAACTAAGATTCCAGCGTCATCCTCAATAAAATGGTGTTATTAGAGCAGAAAGTGAAAAATCACACTGATATGTGAGTCATCACTGCAGACAGTAGCATCTAAATTAACAGAAAAGACAATGGTATATACTGAGACACCCTGAAGGTTCGGGTTTCTGGTGTGTCTACAGTTTTAGGAAACAGAGCAAAATGTGATATGGGAAAACAGTTGTATTTCCTGAAAATGCTGAATAAATTAGCAAAATTATTAAGTCAGTTTGATAGGTTACCTGTACATTGGAAGAGCCACGGTCTGCTCGTAAAAATCCCACGTGCATTGCAGGTCTGTACGGGAAAGGTTGGTAGCATAAAACCTCCAAGCAGACTGAAGGGGGAAGGACAAAAAAAAAACATTTAGCTTTTCACTAAAAGTAAAAAAAGAACAGATTTTAATACACGTCTGTAACAATTTTTCCAAACAAATACCTGGATGAGGCCGGCCGCAGGGTTACGTCTCTTTTCAAAATGTTTCTGTCTGTGCTGCTCTTGGACTTTGAGGGCGAAACCAGAACCTAGAATGCCCTAAAGAGACACAGAAAACCCATAAGC
>JBAMYA010000022.1:1062793-1107891 GCA_037176975.1 Arrhamphus sclerolepis | reverse complement strand
CTGGATGTCCCTGCTCAGGCTGCTACCCCCGCGACCCGGCAACGGATGAAGCGGAAGAAGATGGATGGATGGATGGACATTGTAAGTTGTCTTGTAATGGACATATATGACATTTTTCGGTCTAAATTACTAAATGAAAACAACAACTATTTCACAAACCTAAGCTCATCTACTGAAAGAATACTACTAAAAGTTGTTGGTTGATGACTTCTCTGTTTCCCGATTCAATGACATTTCTACCGTAGACGGAATGAGTCTTGGGATAAGGAGCAGGATAAAGAATGGTTGCAGTTCACGACCTGACCACTAGATGGGAGAAAATCTTACCCAGTGTCCCTGTAAGATCCTGTTTCTGGTCAGAACCAGCCTGCTCGTATTCCTACAGCACGCGCTGATTTCTGCTGTTGCGTCTGTTGTGGCTAACGTTAGCTTACATAGCTCCCTGTTTGTGGTGCAATGATAGGGTATGGTGTCAGAATGACCACCTTTTGCTCTTAAAATACAAATGTTTTGTTGTAAAATGGTGAATTTCGAAATATTACAATTTTTTTTGTCATAAACAAGAAGTGAATTTTTGTCAAAATCTCAAATTTGACTTGAACCATAAAATTTCAATATTTATTGTAAAAGTGCATATTTCTGCAAAGTTTTACTTTAAAAAAAAAACTTCTTTTTTTTTTTTACAAGATTGAAACTTTTAGTTGTAAAATATCAAAGATTTTTAACTTTGACAATAAATTACAATTTTCTTTTTATAATTTCAACTCCAAAAATCATAAGTTTTGGGGTTTTTTTTTCTTTTTGAAAGAATGTTGCAAAAAAAAATGCAACTTTTGGTTGTAAAATATGTACTTTTATGGAATAACACATTTTTTTTTTCTGCAGGAATTCTTTCAGCAGTGTTCTAGTTATATGTTTATGATGTTTTTTGCAGGCCAGATAAAATGACACGAGTTAAATGAACTATGGATGTCATCTCGTCATCTATCCATAATGCTTCCATTTGATTTCAATACATCACTGTCATCCAACTAGAAATAATCCAGATCTGGTACCCAGAGTTGTCACAGAAATTAAAGATGGGTTGCTGGCTTCAGGTCTAACTGAAGAAGTTTCTGAACTGGACCCTGCCAAGCTCGTCAGCACCTACTAATGAGGACGCTCGCTGATGAATGAGAGGGAGACAACTGATGCCACCTGATGCTGTCAAGTAATTAGCTTCTGCAGATACTCAGCTATCCATCTATTTACCAGCATCTAAGTGACGCGATAAATAGTTATATATGCCTCGGAACCAGCAAACATCTAAGATTCTGTCTAAGCAGTCAAGCTCTGATTGATTTTTACATAATCATACAGATTCATCTTACTTTCCCCGCTCATACATTTTTTCTGCCATTAATTTTAAAGAAGATATAAAATGTTTGTAATTTTTAAAGGTATTTGTAGGTGATGTCTAGCAGAGCTTATACAAGGTTAACCTGACTGACATAGGTATTACAACACAATACAATAGCAATTCATTGAACATAGCTCTTTGTACACCTCTATCCCACAGAATTAATGTATTTGTTTCATCATTGGGCTAGATTATCTGCAACAAACTCCAGATTTACAACCCCACTTTCAAAATAGTAGTGAGCTGTTTAAAATGCTAACCACATGTGCTTTTATTTGAGAAAACAAACATTGTTGCTTCAAATATGCTCATTTTGAATGTGATGCCAGCAACGTATTTCAATGAGACTGACGAGCAACAGCTCAGGAACATTGATTAGGCATTAAAATAAAAGAGCATCTTGGAGATGCTGAGTCTTTCTGACACAAATATGTGGAGTGACTCCTCACACTGTCAGACACTGTTGGCAAATAATTCAATTAGTAAAATTGAAAACGGTATGGGGATGTCATCACTTGTAAGATCCAGTTCACGGTGAGATCTCTCACAGCTAAAAGCCAGTATCGAAAAGCTAGTGCCTCAGGCAGCGTTGCAGTGGAACCAGTCGTGATGCTGTTGTAGAAATCAGTAAATGGGCTCAGGAGGATGACGAATGCTTGGCCCTAACTTCACCCATATCTGCAGTTCTGATGTGGGATGCAGCAGGTGTGAGGCGAGGCCCAGAAATCAAGAAGCGGGCCACGTCTGGTGAATATGAGGCCGAGGTTTTGCAGCCGTGGTCCCTTGAGTCGATGCTGTCAGTCACAACCAAATGTGGGCCAAAGAAAACACATGCTCAAACCCAACTTTGGCCCAGTTCATGAGGATACCAGTGCTGCAACTGATGAGTTTGGGGTTTTTTGGGGGAAATTATGACAGCTGTCTCCTCTGGACTACAGAGTAGAGGGACTGAAACAACAGTGATGCAATACAAGCAAACAAGAGCTGCTTATTTCAGTTCATCTCTGCAGATTTTATTTTTAATTTTTAAAGAAACCCAACATGTAATTTTTGACACCAGTGTGTCCAAAGAGTGAAAAGTACATTCCAGATGGAAATATGCCAGATGCAGCAACACACACAAACACACACACATCCACTTGTTGCCACAGAGATCCAGACGACATCAGTAGCGATGTGACAGCAGATCAATCAAGTTAAGGGGGCCGTTGTTGGAAGCAGAAAAGCTTGCATTTCCTCCTGAGCTGCAGATAAAGAAACATCGATTTGCTCCGGTCAGCACAACATTGCCTACCCAGACATACTCATCACGCTAAATTTAAACTGCGACAAACTCAAGGAGAGCAAAAACACAAGACAAAAGCTGTGACTGCAGGACCATGTGCCAGCGCTGCATCGTCCACGAGGGAACTTTGACGCTTACTTGACTTTCTGGGGCACTAATGTTGCGTTTAAAACAGAATCGGCAGTGACCCGTGCAGCTACCTGCTGTTTCTTTAGGAGTCACATGTGTAACTGTAACATACAGCAGCCATTACGGGGCGATGCTGGGGAGTTTTCCCTGTTAATGAAAAATATATATGTTCTCATGATGTTCATGTCAAACATGAAGTAATGAAGTACTGAAATAAGACTGGACTTGAAACCTCAGAGGTTCGTTATTTTATCAGTGCAAAATCTGATTATATCGTCAAAGTTAATCACATTAAAAACAGATTTAAGAGAGTTTACAGGGAAAAAATGATTCTTTTCGTGGTGAGACACTGAAAATAAGGCAAGATAAGGGAGTCACATCAAGTCCGATTACTTTAAAATAAACTAAAGTTTACTCTTGTTTGGTCTCTTCCTAGTTTTATCCTCTGTAGCTCTGAGATAGTTTCATTACAGATATTGCAAGAGACACCTGGGATGGAAGTTACTGTGGGATGAGAGACTACAAAAGTTACGGAGCTGGTATTGGTTTGTGGGGCCCATCTGAGATATAACCGAGCTGTAAACAAGATGGGATTGTTTGTGGGTTCCATGTTGGACCAGCAGGAGATGCTCTCAGGTGTTATGCTCAAATAAAAAGTCTTATCTGGGTCACGCTTCTACTAACCACCCTTTTAAATTATAAATCACCTGCTATCAAGGCACTTACATGATGCACGGTGCTTTATTTTTTATCAGCATTTTATCAACAGACTGAACAGGACTGTAGACGTTCTCTCCTACTTTAAACTGATGACATCACCAACTCTGAATGCTAAACAGACATCATCATTTTAATAGAAATCAGTGATTTTTCACATAACTTAGCCCTACTTTTAATTGAAAAACATCTTTCAGTTCAATTCTTCATTAATCCCAGAAGGGAAATTAATATCACATCAAATGTAGAACTGGGAAACGTAGTTCGTTTGAACAATATTAAATTTTCATTTTAAATTTAATGGCAAGAATATGGTTTAAAAAGGTCTCATATTGAGCAAGATTACCCAGCTACTTTATTTTTCTTAGTTCAGAGGACATGACATCGTGATTTCCATTTTGGAGTCAAAAATGGAAAACAAATAGGATCCAAAATGTAGATTTTGAACCCCAGAACAGTTCATAACAGCTCATTGGAGCTTGAGCCTGAAGAGACAGCCAGTGTTTGGATCTGTTTGATTGTTTGCTACCGTGTTAATTATTTCTTTCCTCTCCACTGTCGCCTCATGCTTGTTCAGCACCGAAGTGAAGATTTAATGCCCGTCTGTCAGGTTTTTTTCCTTTTCAGATTATCTGTTTCTGACTCAAAAAATGAATTACATTATGAATTACAATAGATTTGATTTAATTGGAATATAATTTGGATTTAAATGAATTTAATTCAAGTTTGTAAAATCTGAGTGTTTTCTGTGTGGTTCTACAAAAGTAAAGCTGAATTTAACTGACGTAGTGGACCAACTGTACAGAGATTCCTTCCTATCCTTTGAATCTTTTAATGGCATTATTTAAGCCACCGGAAAATTTTCAAGTTTTTGCTTGTCATCAAGAGGACGATCATGTGCTGAATCTTGGAGTGGCAGCATCAGTATCAGTGTCACAGCAATGACGCTGTAAAGTTTGCTGACTGTAGCAACCACAAACAACGTAATCGTAGTTCTGTCGGGCTGCAGGAGCTAATCCCTTTGCGTGGAATTGAGTAACTCTTGATTTAATAGTCTGCTGGATGATACTAATGTGTGCAAGCATGTTGACAGCTTATTAGGGTTTTTACTAGATTGGCCGCAGGACATATTTCATCTCTAAACAAACAGAAGGAATCGTCTCCACAGCAGGATCTTCGTCTCCTGCAACACAACCCTCAATCACATCTCAGCAGCCCAGCAGCTCACATCTGTCTGCTGTATTGTCCTTGCCTTATTTCTTCCTCCAGTTTGTCTTCAGCTGCACAGCTCAGCAAAACAGTGCAGAACTGGATCACGTCCTCAATCTGTCTCTTAGAATCACTTAACAGAACATTTACTGTGTTTTCACTGATTAATCATCATTCCAACTCTTTCTTCTTCCTATTCTCTTTGCAGGTTTTTTTTTTTAAATAATATTTTTTTGCCCAGTTGAAACATTTGCTGATGCATAGCTGCAAAGGCTCTGCTCTCAGTACTCAAGCCACTGCAAGAAATCCAACAGGGTTTTAGAGTACTGGCTTTGTTCCACGGCAGGAACATACATCAGCAGCTATATTTGATTATCTCATAAGATTAAGTCTTCCCCCAAAGGAATTTGTTTCAATAAAGAACTGAGTCAACCTCTATTTTACAAGAAGCTTAAGATTTAGATTCACAGAAGTGTCCTTGAGGGGGGGATCACTGTGTCTCTTCCCTTTAACTGATGGTGGACCAGCAACAAAGCTGAAGGGGAAGGGTAGCCTTGGTCTCACACAGAAGAAAGATAGACAGAACAAAGTGAAAATACAGTGCGTTCTCATGTTCCACATATCGATCCTTTGCACACATTACAAATGAGGCCATGCAACAAAACACCTGCCTAACATTTCCAGAGAAGTCCATCAAAGAGGAAGGGAGCTGTTGTTGTAGCGCAAGGACAGTTTTCAGCTCTTCACCTCAGTTCAAGGCAGCAGCAGCGAGTGAGCCAAGATAAGGAAAGCTATGACTGACGTCAACGCGTGATAGTTTCAGAAATCGCCAGACTGGAAGGGAAGTAAGGAGATAAAATGAAGTGTGGTGTCTGAATAATGCATCAGACACACAACTGGAATGAGGGCAGAGTTGTACAGGACAGGCGACACTTTGTGCACACCTTGAAGTGTGTTGCTTTTGATTGCATACATTCTACATCACCTTAATTGGATTTCTTAAATGGGCTGTTAAAAACATCACCGTGCAAACAAAAGATAGCACCACCTTCAGAGGGCAGCTGCTCGGTGGAGATCTCCCAAGAAGCTAAACAAATGATAAAAGAGTCTTCGTCGCCTGCTATGGCATTCAGTTAATATTTCAAAAGCAGCCAGAGGGCCTGTGTAACTGTACGTGTGTGTGTGGGGGGGGTTTCACGTTAAAGTACGGGCTTACTTCTGGGCATCCAGCCGTCTCAGGGGGAGTCAATTTGCTGCGCACAGTGAATTCCTTAATGCTGTAGCCATTTCACCTCCTCACAACCAAACATGCAGTATCGCTGAACTGGAAGGAGCGAGGCACAGCCGCAGGGCGCTTTAAAACCCAGTTTACCTATCTATTTGCTGAGCGAACAGCTAAGTATTTTTTTTCCTTGCACGACACCAACTGAGATGAAGTAGTAGTATGAAGCAGCTTCTGCAAACTGTTTCACAATTTTTGTGCTACAAAAGTTAATTTTGGACAGATATAGGGCTTCTCTTGTCTAAATTCTGGCCATTTTTCCTCTGGATCTCCCATCTTCACAAAAAAAATAAAAAATTCTGCAGTGCATGTTTAATATTAAAGATGCTACAGAGATGATATTGTGGGGAGGAAAGGGAATTTGTGTGCTTTAAGAGCATTTATTTGGGTGTTTGTTACCAAATACTCCAAAAAACCAGGTAGAACACAGCCCTGAGTCTTCTTATTCATTACACCAATCAGATCTGCTGTACACTGTGACATCACAGATCCAGATCAGGGTAGAACTATTCAGCCACCGCATTTTTTTTATGACCAACCAACTTCATATCATGCTACATTTTCTATACCTCAGAAAGTAAAATTTCAAAAGATGAAATGACCCATAGAAGAGGGGGAGTCAAAAATTCTGACCCCGCCCTCTAAACCAACTTGTTGGTTTGGCCAGAGCATTAAAGATACGGTTGAAAAGGAGCATTTGCATTGTATCTCTGTGGTATAGTAACCAAAGCATCTATCAACTATTTTAAATAAAACCTCAGAAAATTATATGAGCCATTTCTTTTCTTCTAAGTACAAGTAATTAGTCTGGTTCCTCTGGACTCGATTTGGATTTTCTCCAGGGCAGTACTGACAAATGCAGGCAAAACTGCATCTGGACTCCACTGGATAGCCATAAAGTCCATTGGAGAAATGAAGAATGTGAGCATCAACAAAAGACAAACAAGATGGCATCCAACAGAGAAGGAACACTTCTTGTGACAGTTGTTGGTTTTTCCGCATAAACTTTTTGATCCGAGGTGTTACTGGCAATTCTGCAGCCATAATTGTTGTTTTAAGTACTGGCACGTGGATGTTCAAGTTTGAGTCATAACCAAGTGGCAACCATTCCACTTCTGGGTTGAAGCTCAACCAAAAGAGGTCAGATTTGTTGCAGTTCCTCCACTAACCTCTAGGTTCTGACTCCAAAACAGAGCAAATCCCCACTGACTGCAGCAGAATTAAAAGTATTTACAGCCTGGATTTCATCTGTTGTTGCATATTACATCCATAACCACTGTGCGGAGAGTGAAATTTTTTTTTTTACCACATCAGATAAATTTATATTAAACAATAAAGATGCCAGGATGTCATTTTATGTTCTTGGCTGACAGCTAGCTTTGTCCTGCCTCGTTCGGAAAAAAATGGGTCTCAGAGCCTCTCTGTACAAACATAGCTCGCCCATAGTTATTATACAGTCAGGGGTCTCCACCCTGTTGAGACTGATTTGGTATGTTTTATACCAGTGGAAATGGCATGTGAATGGGAGGGGTACCTGGCCTGCAAGGGAACATTCACAAGTTGAATTGGTACAGCTGGCCAAGCTAACCCATGCGCCCCCATGTGGTCAGAAGTGACAATTCCTACATAAGGTGGCTTTAAGGAAAGCAACCCTCTTATGTAAAAGAAAAAACTGTTTTGTCTTTTGTTTTTAATAAAAAAAATCCCAGATCTCTGTGACGTGACACACACACACTAAAAAGGCAAGAAAGGAAAGCATCAAGTTCCAGTTGCAGGAAGTCATTCCGCATCTATGAGGCTGCTGTGCAGCGTCTGGAGTCTACATGAAGACTGCACCGTCAGGTTCTTTAAGTGCCGAGGCGGCCCTGAGCTGTCCAGAAGCCGGTGCTGAAACCTGCCGCAGCATGGTCCAGGCTCAGGGAAAACTGTGTGTAGATTCAAGCACGTGTCAGACATGAATTGTCGGCATGTGGCAAGTCACGATTGAAGCCAAACGGCGCCCATATGAGTTCTGGTAGAGTTGTGAAGCTGACACCCCTCCTTTATGATCAGACTACAGCAGCTCTAATGCGCCATTTGACCATCAATACACAACGAAGCACACAACCTACACAACCCTCAAGTTAAAAAAAAAAGGCCTGGTGGTAGATTCAACATGCTTCTAACACCCTGAGACACTTACACATAAGCGTGGTAGATGAACGCCCATCCCCGCGGTCTCTCCAGCGCATTGTAGAGGAAATTTTGTAGTTTCCGATAGCTGGCGTTTTTCTTCGACGGTCTGGGTCTCCCGGCGGAGATGCTGGACCTCGGTCTGCTGAGGATGCTGCTCCGCTTGGTGCTCTCCGAACCCGCAATGAGCAGCGCCCCATCCCTGCTGGATTCGGGAGCCCCGGGGTCTAAGCCGACGAACCCGACTTTGTGCTTCTTCTCTCCGGCTTGAGTTGGGTAAACCCCGCCGTTGAGAGATTTCTGCACCATCCTAAAGTCGAGACGACTCTGAGGAGGAGTTGTCCGTGTCCTTGCCGCGGGGATGCATCACCGGTGCTGAGGTATGTGTGAGTGTGTATGTGTGTGTGCGTGCGCGCTGCTGGAGAGCGCAGGCGGTGTCGGTCCCTCTACAGAACCTATTGCAACAACCACAAGACTCTACACGGTGCATCTGTAGACTTATCAGCTTCCGGCAATCTGACAGGCTCAGCCAGAGGTGGAATTTACGTTGGTCATTTGCAAATTAGCTCACAGGGAGCATGCAATCATTTAATAGCCCAGAAATGCATTAGAAAGTCATTTCTTAGCCCGGAGGAGTGAATCAGCCTTCTTCGAGTAGTACTGCAGCATCTGGTGTTGCAGGATACTGTCAAAAAGAGTGTCCAAATCTGTTGACTTGGAGAGAGGGAGGATCTTTACAGTGTTTTTTGGAAACAGGAGGTGTCACTTGTGCAAATCTAACCTGAAATAACCATCCTCTCCACTCAACTCTTTCCCAAGAGAGAAACTGCAGAGTGCTTTCACTGGTCTATATTACAGAATATTTGCAGCTTTCTCCAGTCAGATAAATAACAGCTATGACGGGATGCTTTACAGGTTGCATTGTCAACGCAATACAACCACCACCACCCCCAATCTGTCAATAAAATAACAAAAAAATTATAACAGTAACAGCAAAATAAATACCTATGCCGTGACGTATTTAACAAAAAAGGCAACAAAAAAGGTATAATGTCAGCGACATCATTATCATCCGCCTCTGATGAACTGATCAACAGCAGGTGTCAAGAACTCTATATAAACATAATGCACAGTTCAATCTGTAGGCCTACGATTTTTACAAGGATTAATGCAAGTCACATTGCACCATTTGACAGGCCGTCAAAGTCTGAGACGATTCCTCCAAATTTCTGACACTGCTGATATGTCGGAGCCATCTTTGGTCCAAGATGGTTCCATTTTTCATCTTTGCTCCTGTCTCCTGTGAGATCTACCACCACCACTTTTAAGTTACGTTGGACCATTTTTCCCATAATCACCCAGCAATGCAATTGTTGCTGCACACCAATCAGGAAGGGTTATAAAACTATTTCCAGAGTAATTAGTTTCAATGTTAAATGTTAAAATGAGAATACATTCAGAAGACTGAACTAGTTCTTTCTCAAGTCCACAAGACGTCTGGAACAAGGAGACCAAAGTGAAGCTGTTTGGCCAAAAACAAAGACAGCATTTCAGCAGAAACATCTCCAACTGTCAAGCACAGCGGTGGAGCGGTGATGATCTGGGGGACTGTTTTGGTGCCAGAAGACCTGGATGACCTGCAGTCGGTGAGTCAAGTATCAGTTGACGAGTATTCCAGAAGCAAATCTGAGTCTATTTTGCGTCAGAATTGCAGCAAATCTACATCAGATAATGTCCAAAACCCAGAATGAATAAAGGCTGGTTGTATTTGTCTGATATTAAGACTTGCTATGATTTGATTATTTTTATTTTGTTTTAACCCCCCAAAAATCA
The DNA here is from genome assembly GCA_037176975.1 of Arrhamphus sclerolepis. Classification (NCBI taxonomy): domain Eukaryota; kingdom Metazoa; phylum Chordata; class Actinopteri; order Beloniformes; family Hemiramphidae; genus Arrhamphus; species Arrhamphus sclerolepis. The sequence continues at coordinate 1,097,865 of JBAMYA010000022.1, read as the reverse complement.
TAGGTGTTAAAAGAGAGGAAAAAAAAGTAAAATGAGTAAAAGGGTGAAACGAGAGATATCATGGTCACGTCACTTCTTCCAGCAGGACTTAGTCACTGTTTGCTGATATGGTGTGCAGGAAAAGCGATGCAATAATCTTTCTCTTTCTTTTGAGTCATTTATATGAAACTACAGCAACGTGCAGCAGGTCAAAAGCAAAACAAACACTGGTAGGACATACTGTGAAGAAGAAAGAGTACAAGATAACTTGCAAGAGCGATAAATGTTCAGCGTGAGTGAGAGAAACGATGCACTTTCACTGGAAAAAAAAAAAGAAAAAACTCCCATACTGAGAACATTTTATTCACTAACTTGTTAAGATTCCATTTACAATGACAATTTTAGAAAGATTCAACAACAACAGAAAATCCTTTGTACAGTTATTTTCAAGCAACATAAAATTGCAGATAAAGTATATACAATGAAGAAACATTAGAATAATGCAAGTAAATGTGTGCTCAGTGACATGTTTGTCCGACATGCTGCAGTCATTAGCTAAGCTGAACCGGTAACAAACAAACAAACAAACACACACACACACACACGCACACAAACTCACACACAATCACAAGGACGACCAGCTTGGTGGCAAACCAGTGCTGTGATGGTAGCTTATATTTACACTGCACAGGTTCACAGCCAAGCTGATACCAGAAATGGTCACGTGGTCATCACTGCAAGTCGTACGTGTGGACTGACGGGCATAAATTTGCAGCGGCCGTGCTACTGCTGTGCTGGGGTGTATTCCAGCGTGCTCATTTGGAACCAGACTGCTTTTATTATAAAGAAAAAAAGGACTAAGTGATCTGCCCAATGAATGCAGCATGTCAAGAGAAGTTGCCAAAATGCATGGCCAACATTTTTAACAGTCAAAAACAAGTTGTCAGTGAGGTTATGCTCGGGAAAGAGAGGCAGCTTCTCTTTAAATGCACAGTCTCAAATACAAAATGTTTTACATACTATATTATTTGCATAAAAAATAATCCCAATATAACTTATAGCATTACTCTGCTGTAACGAGAGTCCCATCCTCCCCTCTGACTCCGTTAACAGTTTTTTTTTTTTTATGTACAAGAAAATAAAATCTGCAGTAAACTAATGTTACTGTGTTCAGTCAAACAATCCCTTTGTTTACGTCATCCTAAAGCTGATTACAGTACTTTCTGCTAACACTGATTGGATCAACCTCTGTGCTTTTTTTTTATAAACCTACCGTAAACAACACTTTTAAGAAAACATAAAAGCCAATTTAAGTCAGATGTCATCTGTTAACAGAAGGCATATCCTTCAACTAGCACATGTGGATTAATATATTAATAATTTAAAAGTGATTAAATATCAATACCTGTTGACTTTGATGTCTGCTGACAAACTAAGTTGTCCTGATTCTAATTAGCGAGCTTCGGTTCTTCCATCCCTTGCGTTCCCTGATGAATGATGTAAGAATTCCTGAAGAAATTAAGACTTCTTACACTTAAATAAAATGAAATACACAAGCAGGTATATCTTATTTTGTTTTTGTTTTTTTTAAAAAAAAAAAAAATGGCATGCCGTTGGTCCTTTAAATACTGTTCAATATGTAGGCTGGAATGCTTTTAGATTCTTTAATACCTGATAAAGATTAAGTAAGCAGTAAAAATGCTCCTTCTGCATACAATAAATAGCTATCCTTCATATAATGCAGTAATACAGTACTCACACTAAACCTACAGTAATTGCACAGTAACCACATGCAACGAGCTGAAGAAATACACAGCCCCCCAACCCCCCTTTCACCATCTTTTCATTTGTCCCTCAGACCCTACCTCCATCTGTCCGTCTGCTCTTTGACCTTCTGCATCTACACAGCCAGCTATCACACATGAACAACAGGGTATTCAAGTATTCTATTTCACTCGTGGTCCAAACACTGAGCCCTGGGGAACGCCGGCCCACCGGAGAAAGCGGCAGCTCTCCGGAGTTTGCAGTCCAAGGCGAAGTGGACAACATCGGCATTTAAGACGACAGTCAGCTACAGGTAGTTTGGTTAATACAGTTAATAATACAAGCTCAGTTATGAGCATTATCGCTGTTGACATCGTTTTGATGAGGCCTCGTCCTGTTTGTCTGGGAAGTAAACGTGCTGCGCCTGTTGTCAAGTCGTTCATGTCACCTTTTGCGTAGGAAGACAGCCAACTCAGTCATGTGATCTGGCAGATTTCACCAGTGTAAGACTAGTCAAGGGCCTCTGGATGCATACATGTCTGTGTAGTTGACCCGTTGGTTACTTTTATTAGTTGTCTGAGCCGTCTTGTTTAGCCTGTACATTGCAGTGAAGACTCTGGTGGTTTTCATGCTGGAATGATCCCTGTTTAACTTGAGGGTGGGGAGGATCATAGCTCTCTTCCAGAATAAGAGTCTTTGCAACGATGCTCTTTATAGCCTCCATTTCTGCATCCTCCCTCTCTGTGATGAATTCTCTGAAGTACTATTAGAGTTCTCCATCAGAGGGTGGCAAACACAGCTTGAAGAGCCTGTTGAAAAAGAAAAAAAAAGAAACTTCAAATGAGAAGAATGCTCCTTGATTTATGACTATAAATGTAGCAATGTATGAGTGGTGTGGGCCGAAGTGACGGGAAATGGCTTCATACCTTGGAGCTGATGGAGGCATCTGGTCCATTACCTTGAGATTTTTAGCTGAGAGCTCAACTCTCGCCCCCTGGAATAACAGAAGATATATAAGATCCACAATTAATCCACATTTAATAAACTACAATAGTTAAAAAAATACAAATAGCTCTGTTAATATAGTCTAGCAGAGATGCTGGTATCATTAAAGTATACGTTTACAAGTAGCGATATCAGAATGTTGGTTTCCAACTGACGAGCAAAAACAAAGATTTAATGAATGCATTGCTACAACATGATGTGGAGGTAGGGAGATCTAAAATATGCCCAAGTCCTCCTTTTCACACAGATTACTTTATACTTTTGTATGAACAGATCATTAATATAAATACAGTGAAATATAAGCAAATAATTTGTAAGTTGTTACAAATAAACCTTCTTTTGAGCACTTAAATATGACCATATAATACATTTTTTAAAGTTTACTAGATGTTTATACATTTAAAATTAAAAAAAAAAGATACAAGTCATTTTATCTAAATCTGGTGATTTAATATTGTCACAGATCAAACTTTAGCATTTAAAATGTTTGTGATCAAAAATAGCATTCCTAAAAATTGGCAGTGAATGACACGTATTATATTATGCCCCATTTTTTTAAGAAGTTGACAGAATTCACAAGATCTTGTCACAAGCATGCGATACAAAAGCACATCTGTACAGCTGTGTTCCCAGCTGCCAGTTTCAGCAACCTCTTCAGATAATCAAATATATGCTCTAATATTAAGAAAATCTTATCCCTTTCATCCCCTTTAAAGCAACTCTATGCAGTAATACTACTTCTGACCAGAAGGGCATATGCTGCAGATCTGACACTGACACTGTGCTGATGAGCAGGCATGGGCCAGCACATCTTGTAATACCACTTTACCCCACTAGAGGTGCACTTGTGTCTTATTCCAGGGGCTGACACATGAACTTTCTTGTGCTATCCTCCCCCCATGTGGTCAGAAGTGGTACTACTTCATAGACTTTAGCTTAAAAGAAAAAAGAGAGACCACAAATGTTGGGGTATGCATGTTGAGTAGATGTAATCCATTTGAAATTAAAGCAAAGAAGATATTCTCATTTGATGAACAATTTAAAATGATCCCATCTGGGCCAAGAATGGCAGCCCTAAGGGAGACTGTGGTGGTGTGTGGTTTGTGTCCAGCTGCGGATCAGGAAATGGTACCAGGGACGGACTGACTGACACAGCAGCTCCAAATTATTAATCAGCCACAAAGACCCGCTACTACCTGTTGCATGTCATGAAAAAGAGAAAATACAATATGAGCCACTTGCTGATGGCAAAACCACTGAAACCTGTGTTTTCTAGACATATTAAGACCTTTTTTTTAAGTTGGAAAAAAAACTTACTGACGTCCTAAAAAAGAAAAAAAAAAAGTACAAAGGCTTCCTTTCAAACTCTATCTTTACTCTTCTGGTCTCACCAGCTGGTCTTAGAGGGTGGAGTCATCCACCGAATCCACTCCTACCCTCTTCGTCTCAGGGTTTGTCTCTTTTAAGATCAACGTTCTAACTTTGTACTGCCTACGTCAGAACTGGAATGAACAGAACATGATGTGCAGCTGGGTGAAGGGAAAGACGGGGAGGCTGGACGACTTTACTCTCATCTGCCCCTTTAATGTCTACAAATCTAGATGGTTCACTGAATGACATGTTTTCAGAGCCAGACAACCAAGCTTTGCAGATGGAAGTGACTCAAACACCCAAATGAAGGTCCCCTTTAAACCCACAGCATCAAAGCCTTACCTGCTTCCTCATTATGTCCATGGTCTGCATGATGCAGCGTGGGATGAGGCCGTGGTTCCTGGCCAGGATCATCGATTGCTCAAGCGTAACACTCAGGGTACACCTGAAAACAACAGACGGGACCAGTTTTAGCACAGTGGAATAAACGCACTCTAAAGTGGTTGTCAGTGTGTGCATCTGCCGGCCAGACTTTTTGGTCTTTGGACTCTGTTAACCTTGACACAAGCTCACACGATGTAAGCAGTTTAATAATGCTGTCGTGGTGCCGGACTGACCTCTGCATGCCTGTACCACACATGGTGATGTGGCAGGCCCCCAGGCGGTTACACAGCTCAGAGGACACGCAGAGCATGCTGACACCTGACGGGTGGCCTTGGGCACTCGGCCGGACGTTGACGTAGGACTGCATCAGTCGACAGAGGTCGTCCAGCGTGTTGAGGGGTCGCAGCAGCTAAAAGCGGGAAAATTAGACGGTGAAGAGCGGGTAAATGGGTTGCTAACAGGATCATTCAATATGATATGACATAAGAAGTCATCTTGGCAAGTCACTTAAACTACTACTGAGAGCTGGAATTAGATTCACGAGGTCAAATGAGAGGAAAAAGTAACTTTTTACAAATATGGTAAGACAAATCTGGTATGAGATAATGGGAAAACTAAAAAATATTGATACAAGATCAAAGAAAGAATCTAAAATAACATGACCAAGTACCACCTTCAGCAAAGTAGAATAACTGACTTGCAAGATGGAATCATCAGCTGATACAGGAAGAGGTTCATCACTGACGTCTTACCTTTGAAAAACAACAAAATCCTGAAAACAACATTTTCTATGTCTGAACTATGTTCTATTCGGTTTTAATTACTGGAACTCTATGATGGAACTCTACAGTAAGTTTTGGATACTAGAACTCAAGTTCAAATGGAAGCAGTTTACAACCCAAATCAGAAAAAGGTGGGATGATATTCATAGAGAATGAACTTAAGATATTTCATGTTTTGCCTCAACTTCATTTAAACATCCACTTTTCATTTCAGGCTTATAACACTTTTCGAATCACTTTTTTTTTTTTTTTTACTTAAAAGGAGTTCTGCCACTTTTATCTTCCCTCCAGCAAGCATGTATTATGGTATGTAACATTATGGGGGTCAGTTCAAAATTCTCCACCAGTCTCAACTGCTTGTGGACCAGTTCAGCACTGGTACCCTCTTCTTCTGCTGCCAGGCCTTGTTGACATTTCCAGAATATGCTTTTTCTTTCATCGTCTTGTGGGAAAGAACATGGAAAAGATGTAATCTTGAAGAGTACTTTTGTGCATTAATGCTGCCATCACAGCATGACATCATCATACGGATGATGAGTCCACCATCACAGAGTCTGGCTTTTGGACTTGTTGCTGATAACAGTCCAAACGGTTCTTTTCGCCTTTGCTCTGGAGCACATGGCGCCCTCTCTACAGAGCTTGAACCAGATTCGTAAGTAGTCCGCTGCCCACGTGGTTATATGAGCTACAGATGAACGAATGAAGAGTTCTGTCCGAGGGACTGGAAATCACCGGTGTACCAAATCATCACTGTATTCACCTGATGACATCAGCTGTTGGAAATAACATTCACAAATGACGGGTAGTTTATGAAAACATGAAATATCTTAGGGTCATCGTGTCTGGAAAGACACAGGAAAAAAAGGAAACATTAGAATTTCTGACCTATTATTATTATTTCTTTCAATGAATCCCAGCAGTCTCAGATTTGAGGTTGTATAATGTTGACGTTTTGAGGTTAGTTGAGTTAATTGGGGTGGGGGTTCTTGTCAAAGTAATGGGGGGTTTCCAGAGGACGGGACGGCAAACCAGTTCATCTTACTTTTGAAATGCTTGGTTGAAGGTCTCTAACTTCAAGGCCCAGTATCTGTGCTTGCATTTATATTCAGTCACAACATTATATAACAAAAATGACTTCTGTTACAAGAACAAGATATAAGTAAAGTGATAAACCTTAAGAGATTATAGCAGAGGCAGCAAATGAAAAATACATATTCCTCATTATTACCTGGTCTATCTTCATCGCTGTGGAGTTTGAGTCTGTCGGGAGATTAGACTTCTCCAAATAGAAAGCCCTGTCCAGACAAAAGCATTTGAATTTCATTATCATTCATGCTATTCACTGTGTTTGAAAAAAAAAAATCTGCAGATTTCTGTTCTATTTGGTTTGTGAGTCGAGCCAGGTAGCACGAGGAGTGTCAAAGATCGATGCCCGAGGATTCCTTTACTATCCCAGAGTGGTACTTTGCTGTACAGCAACCAGCAGAATGAACTCATCTTAACACACACACACACACACACACACATATATATATATATATATATATATATGCAAAACATACATCATCTTTTGCTGGTGCTGCACTGATGAGTCATGTTCCAGAAATTCAGGTGCTCATATACTGTATCAGAAATCAAAGTTAACTCACAGATGATGGACAGACACTCTCATGTTAAAGAGAACTCAACAGAACACTGAACAGACGTGTGCTCCTACATACATAGACACGTACTGTACAGGAAACGGGTGTCGAAAATGATTGACATTAATGGTTTCTGAAACCTGCATCCTGGTGTTCACTCATGACCAAACCATTCTTTAGCTTTTTTTTTGTTTTTTTTTTTAAATCAAGTAGTAATAGAGAACTTCTGAGATATTTAGTAAGAAACACAGATGAGCCAGCTAACTCAGATATCTATGAATACCATGGCGGTCAGTCTGTATCTCAATGTTTGGGCGATTCTTTAAGAAACTATACTTAAAGGCAGGGTAAGCAATTCTACATGATTTCTAAACCATCATGTTTCATATCACATTCAGTGACTATTTCCTCATCAAGCTGACCATGACATGTGGTCATTGTTTAAAAAAAAAAAAAAAAAAAAAAAGCCTGCCACCCAAACCATAGAAACATTGCTCCAGCCAATCACTAACATGGGACATGAAGTTGGGAATGAGGAAGAGGCTTGGGAGAGAGAGGAGCACTGGAGGGAAAAGGAGGGAGGAGGGAGCTCTATTTTATTTGTTACAATTTTCTTTCAAGTATCAACTGACATGACATCATCCAGAAATCCCATACCCGACCTTTAAACGGGCTTTAAAAATAAACAAATAAATTTAAAAAATCAGCTCAAACACAATTCAAATGCTTCCAGTTTGTGACTTCAAGTTGGGGGGTATAGGGCTCCCCTGAACCTACATGTCACTTTAAAACATTTATTTATTCTCCGGCCCATTTTATTTGGCTTTACAAAATAAGTCACTAAAATCGGCTCAATGTATTTTCTTTTGATGACAGGTGAGAATAAATGTTTACAAGTTTACAACTTGTAAAATTGAAAACCTTAAAAAAAGAGAAATAAAATGTGCATATTCTGCTTGCTTATGCAATAAAACAAAGTGAAGTCCCTTTATGTTTAAATAAAGTCAGAGTGGTGAATGAGGAGCTGTGAAACAGTGAAGCATCGTGTACCTGAGTCTGCGGTAGTAGGCCTTGACCTTCTCGAGAGAGACAGCATTAATGCGCTGCTGGAACTCCTCCACGTCAGTGTAGTCCTGTTGGGACACTCCCTCCGGACGTTCGAGAGCTGGAAATAAATCAGAAGGGATTCTGCAGCGTCATCATCAGAGCAATGTATGATATGCTTCCATCACCACAAAATCTCAGTCGGTGGTTATGGCAAAGATCCAACTTGGGGCCTTTGCCCATCTCCAGAAACTCTCAAACACATAACAGCCTCCAAAGCCAGTCTAATGCATAAGAGGTGCACCTGGTGGCACAACCAGGTCCTAAAGTGCCTGGCAGTGGCTCTCAAGACCAAGAGAAAAACCTGCTAACTAACCTCCCAAGGGAGAAGGGCTGTCTGAGAAGAACAGAGCACAGCATCTGTAGGGCTGGAGAACAGTATGCAGCAGAACCTTCCTCCACCAGCCTCAGGCCAAACCTGGGAGAACTTGGCTGACGAGGCTGATGAACGTAAGAAGCTGCACTATATACAGAACTAGCTGCAGAAAGCCAAAGTGCATCACATTGTAGTAGGATGCAGTAGGACTGGTGGCCTCCTCTTCCATCAGAATGCTGAAAGACCTCAATCAGGCCTCACGTCAGCGAATTAAATCAAAATAGGCAGCTGAAGGAAGTAGCAGGTGGCTCTGGCTCAAGCAGAATGACCCATGCTGGGACCCCACCATCACACAGAAGTGGAAAACTCCCACCTCAAGGGTTTCAGTTCAGCTTGGGCTCACGGTTGTGGGAGGTTTAGTGTTGAAAGGCTAAAACACTTTCCAGGATGCACTACTGATGATGCGCCATGTGTCCAGGAATCCCGAATCCTCTTAACTTTTGCAGCTTCATCTACAATAAAAACCATGGTACAACGTCTAGATGAAGTTGATCTTGTTGATCCTTTGTGAATGACACATAAGGAGATTATTTTATTACAACATTCTTGGATGATTCTGTATGTTTGGGTTTTTTACAAGATGCCAGATCCAAACTTCTAAATCTGCAGCATCACAGGGAGCTCTGCACTTCCCTAGTTTTCCAGTAGGTGGCAATGTCCATCCACTGAGCTGCACAAGTCAAAATCTCAGAAATGTGGATTAACATTCCATCCAGCACTTATGTTTGGAAAATTTGTAGCTATTTGGCAGACTGGGAAGATGCTTTCCATTCACACTGAACCAAATGAGACTGATGGACAACTAAGAAGAGCAAAGGAGGGTGCAAAGGTGGAAATGGCCAATAAAAGGCGTCAGACTAACTTAATAAAACCACATAAATCTATCAGCAAATGCACATCTGTGAGAGGCTGAAAGGGTGCAGGATATACGAGTAATTCAAGTCTGCGTGTAATGCATATGAGGGATTGTGTTTCTTGGATGCATTTGAGATGCAGGGCTTAGAAGAAAAACAACTGCTGAAACTGAGGCATTTTAGATAAGTAACAATATCCAACATCTAGCCCCACTCTGTCTACCATTCTCCTTCCCAGTGTTCCCAGTGTGGCCAGTCTTACCCCTGGTGAAGAGGACAGTCTGGAGCTTGAGGCTGCTTCCATTCTGCAGCCGGCTGGGCAGCTCGCTGAAGTGACAGCTGTCCAGGTACATGGTGACCCTCAGAGCGTGTCTGCTGCCCTCCACCTGGTAACACACTGGTGTGTCTGCAACACAACACAGACACCCGAAAACTTAACAAGACCGTGAGATCACATATAAAGTTCATTACAAGTGGAATAATGGATTAAAAGAAAGAAAGAAACAAACCAAAAACTTTTAATACCACCTTCTAATATGTCTCAAAAATATGACAATATGGAGTGTACGTTACAGTTATCTGATGCGGTCATGACATAAGTATAATTTAGATATGTGGGTGTTATTTGATACTTTAATATCTGCAGGTAATTTATATGCAAAGCAATAACCTTTTCTGACCGAAGCCACAACATACGACTAGCCATTATTTATGAATCAAAGGGGACTTGTACATCTTGTCTTAACATTTTCAAGCGTGACTCCTGAGCAGTCATCAGAAAACAGTGACGACCTTTAGTGTGCAACCTCTGGGGTCAGCGCCATTTCCTAGAAAACCCATTAAGCCCTAATCCTGTCAGATTGCTGGTTTGATGGTTCAGGCTGAACTTCAGGTGGTGCATACTGGGTGATGCTTACGTGTCTGTACCCACAGCTGTGAGCTCAATGTAGATGCTATTAGCAAATCAATACAGTCCAGTCGACTCTGACGCCTCAATCCACCCGCCTGCACTGCAGCAGTCTGAACAGATATGCCACTTCAGCACAGAAGCTCAGTTAAAAACCTTCCTCCATCAAAGTATACAACAACAGACCTATACTGACATGTTTATCTATGTATGTTTGTAATTAATAATCAATACAGGTGCAGCGCAGCAATATGTGTTTGTGTATGCACTTTTTCCCCCTTTCAACACATCATTCTCTCTGCAAATGAACATGAATCAAGAAAGCAAATTTCTGCCTCATCCACATATTTGCCTGTTAAAATGAGAAGTGCTTGAAAAGCTTTTCCTTTGAGCAGCAATCTCTGGTGGCCACATTGAGGCTGCTGAAAAGAGGACTGAGATTCAGAACGAAGCCATCTTTTGTCTGTTGGGCTTAAGATTTCCAGTGACCCAGGCACCTTTACTGAATGCAGAAGCTGAAGTTATTAAAAAGGCCCACGTGCGTCCAGGTCTTAAACCTCACAAACACGGCGCTGTGAAGATGCCCATGATGGGTCATTTAAAAAAGCTGGGTGCATCCAAAGTTGAAAGCGAGGCACATGCGACACATGCTCTGAAGTAAACGTTCTGACCTTGAGCTGTTTAGTGAGACAAAAGAGATGCAAAATGCATAATCTGTTTAACACTGTCATGCTGGGAAAGAATGTTTCTTCACTTTAGCACACAGTGCTTTCAGATTTCATAATATTACGTGCATTCAAAGTGCTTTTTGTTGTATATCTAAGGGTGTTTCTGCTACTTTCATGCATTGCAGACCAGTCATTCAGTTTAAATGAGGCCTGTCATTTGTGGTACCAAAGACAATGAGAGCATAAAATACTGGTAACTGTTATTAAAGATTATTTATGGAACTAGTCTAACATTGTTTAAGCTCTCTATTCAGTGACTTCACTAAAAATAAAATAAAATACTGAACATTAAAACAGCAGCTTCTATACATCCTCATTACAAAGGTTGATTGAGTTGATCAAACCACACGGCTGCAAATTAGCAGCCGTGAAGACAGCCTTTGTTGACGGAGGGTCTTACTTGCAACGAGACACTCATCCTCCAGTTGCCTAAAGAACACAGTGACTTTGTCCAAGTCCAACAGGGCCGCCTTGGTGTCCTCCAGCATGGTCCGCTCCTCTTTCTGCCAGAGGAGAGAAAGAACGCTCAGAAAACGCACTAGAAAGACAGCGTTGATAGTTCAGGAGACAGATGCGTGGATAGAAAATCAGGCTGCAGGAAATTTAAAAAAAACTTCTTTTTTTTTTTAATCTGTCCTCACCAGGTGTGGAGCCAGCGTGGACTGAAAGTGCAGTAAGACGCCGATGACGGATATTTGCTCCAGCCACTTGCGGCTGGTCTCCTTGCTGTCCTCCTGGTACTCGCCTGCGTTGTTGAACCGTAACCGCAGGGCCGTCAGCAGGTGCTCAGCCAGCGTGCACAGAGCGCCAGCCGCCGCCTGGCAGAAGATCACGTCACGTCGCAGCTGCAGAGATGTGTCTGATGTTTCGGGGCAGGAAAGCAGAGAGGAAGAAATGAGCGGGTCAGAGTGTGATGGAAGGACTTCAGAAGTAACGAAGGTGGGAAGGAAAGGAGAGCAGCAGTATGGAAACACTGGTGCAGGGAAACATACGAGCAGCGCGCAGGACTGGAACAGCCTTCATTCACATGTTCTTAAACTGATCAATACGCTTATTCCATCCATCCAATACACATACTTCACTTTATAAAACACCACCATTTTCCACAACTTTTTACAACAACAGAAAGGAGGAGATAGACGAACCTAATTCTGGAATAGTTGGAACACTGTGTAAAATGTAAATAAAATATGAACGCAGTGGCTTATTAACCCATATTTTATTTACAATAGAACAAATTTAAATGTTTAAACTGAGGAAATGTATCATCTTAAGAAAAAAGTGTTTATTTTGAGCTTGGATGACAGCAGCCCAGTTCTCATAGTCACATAGATTTCTCCAGATTCTCAGGATCTTTTGATGTCTACATGTACATCAGATGATTTAAAGTCATTTTATAATTTAATGCATTATTCTGAATTTTCTTTCACAATTTTAAGATGCAGATTTCTGTATCACGTTTAATCATCAGCCAATTTGTTCTTCTAAGACACTTTCTAAGGTGCTTCAAAAATACTAAAAGAATTAGAATAGATTGAAATTCATGTCTTGATTGCTGTTAATGTTATTATCATTAATATTAATAGTGGTATCAAGTCTGCTACTATCACAACATTGAGGTTTGTTGTTTTTTCTTGGTACTTTTTACGTAATTATTCTTATTTAGTTGTCGTATTGATGATTATTGCACTATAATTAATACTAAAATACAATTATTGATATTATTTTATTATGGTCATTCTTACTATTATTTTCATCTGTAACACAAACAAAGCAGATCTGTCAGACAACAGGATAAACAACTATAATTTGATTTACCATTATTTTTTTTTCCATTTCCCTCGTTTTCTTTTCTCCTCAGTTTATTGCTCCCTCATGTCTTCCCTCTTCTATCTCTGTTTAATGTTTGCTATAATATTGAAAAGAAAAATGCTCTTTTCACAGCTAATCGTGTCACTAACCTCCTTCTAATTAACCCAGGTAGCTTTAAAATGCTGCTCAGATGCTTCTGTTCTGAACCACATTCTCTCCCATCCTTTTGTTGCCCCGATTTAAACTTATTTCAGTCATGTTGCTGCCATCAAATTCAAAATAAGATATCGATTTTTGTGGAAAAGGTCAAATGTTGTGTATTTTGTATATTCTACTGCGAATAAAATATAAGTTTATGAGATGTACATTTAATTTCTGCTTTCTGTCTACATTATACATGGTGTGATGACTTTCTTTTGAAATTGGGTTGCAGATGAAAAAAAAAAAAAAGATTAAAATAATTCTATATGTTTTACCACCAAAGATCAGCAACTGTTGTAATGAAAATCTAAAGTTCGCTCTCAATTAAAATGGTTTGGCTGTTGTAAGTTTCCTGCTCAGCGAGTGTGCTCTCCGGGTGATTTCGTGGAAAATTAAAAGTGGTATTCTATCTAGTCTGATCATCTGCTGCTGCCTCGCTCTGAATACAAACTAGCTTCTGTTTTAGCACTGACCTGTGCACTTGAGCAGAGCCAGAAGAAGCTGGTTCTTTCCATCTGTTGAAGCAGAAGAAAAACAAGATGGAAGGACTGATTGTAACCACATATGATCATGTGGACAGGAGTGTGTGCACGTGCGTTCCACTCACCATCCACAAACCTCTGCAGGCTCTCCACCAGGGTTTTGATAGAATTGGGCAGGTTCCAGGGGTCCTCCTGGATGTTCTTGTGGATGATGTAACGGCAGCGGGAAGTCCAGTCTTCAGTTTGGCGAAACTCTGTTCATTAAAAAAACAAAAAAAGAAAAAAAAAAACGGAACGTGTCAGTTTGTCTGCATTATGTCTGAAAGAGGTGTGAGACACCCTCCCACACCTGCAGGGCAGCAAACAGACGCGTACCTGGCTGGTTGTGGTCCGAGTAAAAGTGCCTGGTCTCCTCACAGGCTTTATTCATGACAGCGCCTTTGAGGAGGCTGTTGATCGAGTCGACCTGCAGCAACAGAAGCAGAAAGATGGTCAGTAATCTGCGCTCTTTCTGCGGTTCAAGCCTCATCTATCCTTTCCTTTTCTTGCTTGTTTCTTTATTTCTGCAGTGACTTCTGGAAATGGTCGTTCACCGTGAAGAACAACAACGCCACGGCCCCCTGAGCTGCTGTTTACATGATGAAAGAAGTACAGCTGCAAAACTGGGTGCACTCCTTTGAGAATTAGAGGCTGGCAAGAGGAGACGAAAACATGGATTTATGTTTTCGACTTAGTGTATGAAACAGTAAAAACTGGTGTGTGTGTGTGTAGGTATTCATATTTTTCTTCCCTCTTTTTGTGTAGGTAGGTGATGTGGAGGCGTAAGGGATCCAGACTGAAGGACAACAAGTCACTTGATGTAACTCGGCCCAGATGTCGACTGATTGTTACTGCAATGATCTGTCCCAAATGGGGAACGCTGACATGTGTGTTTCTTGTTTCCCCATATTTCAGCTCGACATCTCTTGGATGACTATTTTAAGATTACACCAGGGTTTTGAAGAAGCACTAAAAGAAGTCAACAGTGTATTTTACAGTGCAAGAAAAAAACAAAACAAAGTCCAAACCAAACACAAGGACTCACCTGATTGAAAAGGTGCTCGAGGCAGCCGTGCAGCTTGTCTTGTTTGTCAGAGGGAATCCTCATGTCACATGGCAGCTCATCCCCTAGTGGCCAAAAACATCACTAAACCTTCTGTAGCCGTGTACAATTTTACTTGACATTTTGTATGAATTTTAATAAAAGCAACACATCAGGAAGAGGGTTGAGAATCAATGTGGGCTGTTTAGTGTTGATAAAAACAAGGCGATAAAAAGCAGCGGACAGATGGTTAACTCACGACACAAAAATGTACAAGTCGGGTTATGAAATGTTGCTAAAACATCTGGCTGCAGTCACCTCCAACAAAAATCTACTGATTTTCTCCATTTCTCAAGATATGACAACATGAAAAACATTCCCATCTTGGAAATTACTTATTTATTCTTTAACAATTACTCATTCATTTCTTGTCTTTCTTGAACCTTAAGAACTTGATTTGCCTGCTCTGTGTCTTGTCTCTTAGTTAGTGCAACTGTCTCTAAGCCATAGAAAAGTGCTTGTGACACTGTTGTCTTGTAAACGGTCTCTGTCCTCTCCCAGCTACTCTTCAATCACAGATACTGGCAGACTGTTTTCTCCATACACTCCACCCCGCCTACACTCATCGTTGCCTCTTTTCCTGCCTCGCCATTGGTTTGCACAGTTGAGCCCACGTATTTAAAACTCCTGCACCTTCTTCACTTCTTGCCTTGCTACAACTGACCTTCATCCTGATCCTCGATGCAGTCTCACTTCCACCTGAAACACATCTGTTACTCCTACCTCACATCTCACCCCAGTAATGCTACATGTCCCGTACTATTCTAACATGACTCACTGCCACTCTTGACATCCACGAGCATAACCACAACGTTTCTCAGGGCAGTCTGTTTTACGATTTCCCTAAACCTACAGAGACCCAGTGCAACGCCCTTTGATCATCCCTGTGCTACTACATCAGCACTCTCAAATTAAACACTGTGTTTGTAGTGATCCTTCTTGGCATGAGGCCTAATGCTGGTTACAGATCACAACTACGTTTCTAAACCTAGCTTTTATTACTCTTTCCGTCAGCTGTAGCTGCTGCAGTTCTGGACAATACCTTTTTTTTCTTCTTTTTTTGGGAAAATTGGCACCAGTACACTTTCTTCATTCCTCAAGCTCCACTCCCTCTTCACTCCCATGTTTCATAACTCCATAAGTATTTTATGAATTAATTTCCCTTCAAGGATTAATCAAGTCCTAATAATAAGTGCCCTCATGACCTGAATCCAGATAAGCGGAAGTTAATGGATGGATGGATTAATAAAGTACAGTTGCACTGAATTAAACTGAATGTTATGGGGAACAATTGCCTTTCCATCCGTCATTCACTTCAACGCTTCTGTCATGTCAACATTATTAATTCTTTTACAGGTCTTGCACTTTCCACCCTTCTCTCACACTTTAAATTCTTCAGATTGGAGAAAAAGAAAAAAAAGCCAACTATTACCTGATCCCATCTCGTCACTTCCGAGGTAAGAGCTGTTGCTTCGCACACTGGTGTAGGACAGCACCGAGTCTCTGTTGCTGTTGCATTCACTGCAAATATGCACATACACACAAATGCACAGAGTTTATAGGCACTGAAAAGAAGAGGGTTCATTCAGTTCTTAAACCACATAGAGGATCTGGAAAGCAGCATCTTGTAATTAAACTGCCAAATAATCCTTTCAATTTTAAATGCCTTTTCTGATTTACAATATGTTAGAGCAAAAGCAATTAAATGATTATCAGGATGATATCTGCTGCTGGTTTACACAGAGGAGCATTCAGTAAATGTGGTTGTTGTAATTCCCCCAAATCTGGAAAATAATATGACTTAAAAAGTGAAAGAGAGCTCTTGATTTATGCTGAGACTTTCACAAGTACTGCAGTACTTTCCTCTGTAGTGCTGCCAGTGAGATCACGCTGATGTATTCCTTCATACCTATGTGCACAGATAACTGCTGCCTTCCTGAGATATTTACAGTCATATAGCTACAGGATTTAACATGATTACCAGGTGCACGTGGAGGATTTATACAGCTCAAATTATACATGGCTTCAAGAGAACAAGTTTTCAACCCCCTTTGAGGAACTCTGGATTATTCAAATGTTGAATTACCATGACAAATGGACAACGAGTGACTATGGGGAAACAAAACAACAACAGCGGCTTTGTCTTCCTATACCATACTATAATCAAGCTTGGCTGGACAACAAAGTGGGGGAGTCAGACTTGAGTATCACCTGCCCCATTAATCTGCGGTTTCCAACATGCTCCAATGTTTGTGTGAAAGTTTATTTGTGCTGGCAGCGCTGCGGTACCACAGAATTTATATAGTAAAGCTATGGGGGAAAGAGTTTACTTAAACACAGTCATGCAAACACATCGTTATACACTTAGAGAAATATGAGTGTGTGCATGAGTTCTTGTTTTTACACCCTTTCTTAAACTGTTCTCTTTATTTCTTGCTTAACACACGTTTTCTGTTCTTCCATCTGTGTTCCCCATCTGGAGTATTTTTGGGGTGAATTCAGTGACACACACTCTCCTGCCTGCATGTGTGTGTCACACGCATAGATGTACATATGGTGATTTCCAAGTTTAGCTTCACGTCACTGCTGCCAAAAGTGTGAGCACAACTGAGATAATTATACTCCCTGTTGTAGTGGATTTGGCTGGAATGCAAACCAAAGACAAACACGCAGGTTGTGCTCACACTTTCATTAAATTATACGCAGAGTGATATATTTACAGCTCTAAATAGAGGTGAAAGTGCAGCGATTTCATACACATTTGGCCATTGAACAGCTCATTAACATCTTCCTCTCATGTTGCTTCTGATAATAAATCTTGTATGCAGAACTGACATTAGAAAAATGGGGAAACACAGACCAAGGTCTTGAACATGGTTCTGCAAATGCGCTACGGCATTTATATGTAGTGGGATGCTGTTGCCACAAAGACATGTTTGGCTGTTTAAGGTGTTGGTTTTGCTGGTGTGTTGTTGTTGTTGGTCCATTAGCTTTTCTTTTGTTGTGGAAAAAAAAGCAACAATAGCAACGGTGGAGTGACATGAACACAGGTGGACAGGATCTCCTATCTCTTCTCGGCTTTAAAATATTCCTTAGTCTCAGCCAAGATACTGCGAAAAATTGGTTAAATGGACCCAAAATAATTTTATATTTCTTTTTTTTTTTTTATTAAAGTAGCAGGAACGTTTTAATGGCTAAGATTAAGGAGAAAGGGGAAAAAAAAAATCTTCTTAATCATATCTAAAGAACTGAACTTACTATGTCTTACATCTTGGTGTCACCTAAAGACTTGCAAAGGTAATAGTATTTGTCCGAGATGTTGAATCAATATACCAGGTTTGGTGTACGAAAAACAGTTTTAAGGCAGAAACCCCTGAAAACCAAGAGGGCTCCTGCAGTGTTGGTGCTTAGACGCCATCGCACCTTCCACGTCAAGAAAAGTGTCTACTAATCCACATATGACGTATGTGGGACTCTACACCAAAGAACTACGAGCCTTTAGTTTTCTGGAAGACCTACATGAAGGAACCCAAGACTAAAACCACTTCAGTTTTGATTGTGTTGTTAATGACCATGTTATCCACTAACACGAAGCACAGTGATCACATTTCATCACATCTTCCCAAAGAAAATAACAACAGCACTGTGCAGACTCAGATTGGAATCATGGTCTCGGAAACAGGCATGATGTTGAAGCGTTTTAAGTAGTTAAGAACAATCAATCACTCGAGATAAACTCTGATGGAGGGAAATGTAATCCATCTGAACTGGATCTGGACATGCTCTAGATACAAGACACAAACACAAGCACACATCAGAACCCTATTTCCTTTACAAACCAATTTCTCATTTCAATCCATTGTGTTTTTCTGTCTGAACAAGTGTCTGTCTAACATCCGACTGCACGCATCCAGTGACCTGTACGTGTTGAGCTCTGTTGTCATCTTTCACCAGTTTTGCCTTTCATGCCTGATCCACCACCCACTTCTAAAACACAGATGCACACTGGATCAAGTCCAGAATTTTACAAGTGGGGAGAATTCATCCAGGCACTTGGTAGTTTTATTTACTTGAAAGTCTTTTCTCAGTTTTTCTTTCAGCTGGTCTTCAGAAGCTTTAGTAAACACCTTATACATATGTGTAGCAGCACAACACACAGAGTTGTTTTACATTGTACCACCATGAGGTCGTTGCCTTCAACGTGGCGTGGCCTTGCCTTAATGACAGAGTAGGTGAGGAGGCCACGCCCCAAACGTTTGGCTCAATAACACACCAGTCAACCACAGCAACAACCAGTAACTGCTTCTTAGTGGGTGGTGGAAGGTGGGGCTCAGTGGAGCTCGACCCAGTGAACTGTGAACACACGCGCACAGGCACGCGCACGCACGTACACACACACACACACACACACACACACACACACACACACACACACACATGTACATATATATATATATATATATATATATATATATATAGTTCTGGCTCTTACCACCAAGGGCCAGCATAGATAAGCATTCCATAAACCAACATGATACAATAAAATAGGATTATACTTTTCAGGTTCTGTAATCCAGCAGCAGTTCAAATCTGCAGAATGTCTGAGCACCTTTCTGAGTGATTAGATTTGATCACATCTGATATCCAGTTTGATTGACAGTCTCATCACCTCCACTATCATTGTGTGGTTCAGCAGACACACAGACTGGGCTATGAAGTAGGTCACGCCAGCGTGGGATTCTCACAAAGGCAGATGTAATTTGGAAAGAATACCGTAGACTAAATATGCTGACTGGGATTAATGCCCGGGGTCAGACTGAACAACATCCTTTTTTCTCTAAAGCATTCACTTCCTCCCTCTGAATCTGAAGGTCTGCACGTCTGTCTGGATGCACAGGAAAATCTTTTGAAGGCAAAAGAAAGACATAGAGAACAGAACTGTCTTCTCTTTTATGCTTACAGGAAATGCATGTACAAATGCAAAAAATGCTGAATTAGACACAAAAGTCATTTCAGAGTTTCCATTCAATTTAGAGGGTCATTTAGTCCTCCAGAGGTTTCTATAGCAATTAATCAGTAAATCTATAGCCCCTTATACTTTCAAAATAAGTATCCTCTTCAGCAAGTTAAAAGTGAGGCTAAAGTTCTAACAGAACACTCATCTTCTCACCAGGTTGTGTGGAAAAGAAGAAAATCCAGCCTCAGTAAAGGCCCGTCCCAAATGAAAGATGCGTTTGATGCTAGACTACTGAAATACCTGACCAAGAAGCCCAGATCCCAAGAACTTCTTCTGATAACTCCATGGAGAAAACTCTTGAGAAATAACGGAATGAAATGTGATGCAAGACCGGCAATGTTATGGGTTTAGTTGCACAGCAGTGTCACTGATATATTTTTTCACATGGCGGTAAAACCAACCCAGTGTTGTTACTGGAACACTGTTTGCTCAAAGAGTGAACGCAGTTGAACGCAAAGCAAAGGGTTAGGGTTAGGGTCAGTGAGCCAAAAGGAAATTAAGCCATAAGAGGATTTCTATATGATCTGATGAGACGCGATATGTTGCCCCCTTTTAGTCTGGAGGATATGCTTACATAGACTGCCTTTAAACAATTAAGCCAATTTGATTAGCCTTGTTTAGTGCTTTTTTAAAAAAAAATTAATTCAAACAAAATACAGATTTTTACGTTTCAGTTTCATAGTGAACAAAATCCTACAAGCCGAAGTTCATAAATCATTCTGCTTTTCATTAAGTTTTACTCACACGTCTCACCTGGTCATCACCTTCTCAGAGAAAGAGAGCAATGTTTTCAGTGTTGCTTTAATTTGTGTCTTAAGGTTGTCTTTTTGTTTTGGAGACTGCAGATGTTAGGTCACGTTAAAACAGCTTCTGTGGTCCCTCGTAGCATTTGCGTTACTGGAGTCTTTTCTTACAGCAGGCTGTATTTTACACACAGCACGCACAACAGTTATTTTCTTTTACTACAGTTATTTCTATTTTCTTTTATGACTTGTCTTCCCCTCACCACAGGGGTATGGTAATTTTGATCTAACGTTGCAACGTTAGAGTGAAATTACAAATGAATGAATGAAGAAATGAGTGCAGCGGTGTAACTGCAAGCGTTTCTCTCCCGACAGAAAAACGTCAACAAGCCAACAACAACAGGGTAGAATCTGCTGCAAACTCATTTTCTTTCACTTCCACATCAGCTTCAAGATTAGCATCAAAATGTTTTCACTTATCTTTTGTATATTTTCATGTGCTATCTTTAACGTAGGTGTATTTGTCTGTACATAAAGTCATGTTTTTCATTTTGAGACTCTTCAGTTACATATTCCACAGTTCAAAATTTAATAGGTAATAAATGACACACAATAAAAGAAAATCATTAAAATCTCCAGAAATGACAGTATTAAACTTACCCACAGCAGGACCAAGGCGCTTGGGACTTTAGGTTTCAGTTCCAGAGTGAAGGCAGTTTCTTAAAGTCAGACTTTCAACTGAGAGCAAGGAAGGTTTCCAAAGCAACACCCCTATTTCTTAATGACAGATGAAAGGTTTCCTTTATCCATTTATGGATTTGTTTGTGCTGACACGTCCCTAAAACACTCCAAGCAAGACATGTATTTCTTTAAAAAGAAAGCACTTTCCAGCTGATTTCATGTCTGTTACAAAAAAAAAGAAGGTTGTTAAAGGTTTCAGAACCGGCAGTTGCCTAACTTGTGGTTTTCCAGATACAGAATAATTTGTTTCACATTGACTTGTAGAAATTCTTGAGGCATTTTTTTTGTTTCAGTTTTATATTTGTGTCCTGTAGAGCAATTCATGTTTCAAGTATAAAACATAGAAAGAAAAAAAACACACATACATACCTGGCATATAAATAAAAGTCCAAGAGGAAGGGATCATACAGTACGCTGAAACAACATTGGTAGCAGCGAATAAAAGAGCCCATACAAGATAAGGAAAGTGCAATCACCTTCATTATCACATCACATGGAAGTATAAAAACAAACAAACAAACAAACAAAAAGTCACCTGTGAGACATCATGGAATATCAGTCGGGTACGACTCCCACTCATTTCAGAAGGGAAATGTCTGCAGGAACAAAGGCATACTCGTACCTGTTAATGTGAGGACGTCTGAGCTGGGAGTCAGAAGGCAAAAACTGGAACTCAGAGTGTAAAGGACGGGAGCTGTCAGAAAGGACGGCATTAGTCTTCCTGATTATCTGCTACTGAACAGATCTGTTATCTTCCTGCTTGTCTTCATGACTGTTGAGAGCATTTTTTTTTGATGGTGTTAAGGTTATCAAACCAACAGAGAGAAAAGGTCAGCACAGATTCAATATATAATCTACAAAATAAAAGGTATTTATTGATTTATCAATCTGAAACTGGAAGGTTTCCTCAGGTTCCCTTCCTTATGGGGCTTATGTTACCTTTGTGGTGGTTTTAGCCACAAGTGTCACTTTGGACTGCTGCCAGCACCATGGCACCCTCTGTTGGTTGAGTGACAGCTGGAAGTGGGATAAAAAATAGGAGCTAATTGTTCTGCACAGGAGGAGAACAGTTGACTGCTTATATTATCAGGACCTGGAGTTTTTTTTTTTTTACTTTAAAATCTTTAAAAGACTTGGCCACAGAGCGAACATCAAAGCCAGAACCAGAACCACCTCAGCTGGCTCTTCTGGATGTGGAGGAGCAGCAACTCTACCCTGAGTCTCCTCCCCATCAATACTTTGGCCTCCTCTGGTGTTCTATTAAATTAGATGAATATTTTACAGTTTGCAGTCCAGGTGTTGAATTTTTTTCTGCTGTTCAGGTAACGTGCTTTTCTGGTGATGTCTGTTGTGCTTTGTTAGGTGCTCGTTAATAAAGATATTTGTTACCCTAAAATTTCTCCCTTGTTTGAAGATATTTATTCATATGTTTATATGGATATTTAGGAATATATATGGTATATATTTATATATATATATATATTATGTAGTTGGGATATCTGAGTAGTTAGAAGCTGATGAGCAGTTAAAAAGGGGTGGGAAATTTAAAAAGTATCCCATTCCTTTTTTTTTCAAACAATATGCGATGTTTTGCTATGTCTTAAGCACTTTATGTGATTTTCTTTTTTTTCCATTCTTTGGTATGTACAAATAGTTACATACATTTTTTTTTTTTTATATACATATTTGAAATAAAAAGAAAAAAATTGAAAAAAGAAATAAAAAAAAGAGTGTGAATATAAGTTTGTTACCATGCAACCATGGATATCTCATCCGGGGACTTCTTTAGAGTAATAAAAATCAGAAAATCACTCAGGTCCATTGCAATTAAAGCAGAGACATGGTTCAAAGGTACATCAATTTTTATTATAAGTTATTTTCCTTGATTAAAAACAATGTTAACCGTTCAGTCACTGGGAAAATCAAGGAAAACCCATCAGGGCTGACACTTATGTGACGGTGTAAATGAGTGTGCTGGATCTCTAATCACTGGCATCAGGTAGATGCTGACGGCTCGACATTCAAAATAAATTAGAAAAAAAGAAAGTCTCATTAATAACACTGTTTCAGATATAGAAAAGTTCTGTAGTCTTTTTCAGCCCACATCTGGGCTTGAACAAGAGCACTGACTAAGGCCGAGTGTGGCTGCCGTGACACGTACATACAAATGCACCGCATGCTATGCTCATCCACATGTGAGATGCATATGACATTAAAGAGGTCCTCCTGTTTACGCCTTCTTACATGCCTGATTGCTTGTATTGTAGTTTCATGCCTAAGTTGCCAGTATTTTACTTTTTACACTTTTTTTGGGGGAGGCACGCGTCAAGCGACCACGGTGTGGCGATATGAAGTTACCGTGACAAAAGTAGGCAAGATTAGGACTGTAACTCTATCTGAGGAAGTCCTTTAGTTCCTTGTTTTCAGATGATCACAGGTTTCTGTAATACGACAGCTAAGCAAGTACGCACTGCCTCTGTCGTTGGCTGTATAACAAAAATTGAACAAATCCCCTCTGTAGTCAGTTGTTTTTCATCTACACAGTCTTGCATTGGGAAGAACTGAACCCCCAGTTGAAAATGGTCAGAACAAGCAGGCCTGAAAGCCATTTTAGAGTGGCTGGTTTAGCTCATGCTAACTTTGAGCAGGAAGTAGTGGCAGGTAGGTGGACCAAGTTTGTAGAGCCAGAGCTAACCACTGGTGTTAACAAGTCCAGCAGCAATCCAAGGACCTGGAACACAAGGAGAGCACAGCTGTAAAGAAAGAGAGCAAGACTGAAAACAAGGTGAGTAAAGGAACGATAAGGCAAAGAGTCTAAGGAGCGCCTGGATTACCAGTGATGTAGAAACAATCTGGCAAAGTCTGTAGCTCCAGCTGATCCTTAAAAAGCCAGCTCCTAATGACAGCAGATGAGAAGCAGATGTGCTGGCAGCAGCTCTGCAGACTCTGCCCAGGAAATCCTGGTGCCTGCAACACAAAGAATCCACAACTCTGACAGAACCTCATCAAGCATTCTTCTTCTTGATTTTTTTTATCGGCGGTTGGCAAGAAACATTTGGTAAGCATTACTGCCACCAACTGGTATGGAGTGTGACTCAAAACGTGCACTTCATTTTTTTTTAAATCAATTGTCATATCCTGTACATCAACACTGTTTTCCTAAAAAACCTAATTAAACCCTGAATACATTTATTTTCTAAATCTTGTTGCAATATGTGTACTAAATTCCTCCAACATTAATCTCTCTATCTCATATCTTCTACATACTAAAATCACATGTTCTATTGTTTCAAATTCTCCACAAAATTGACATTTTCCCATATCATGTTTGCTTATTATAAATAGCGTAGAATGGAGTCCAGTGTGTCCAAATCTCAATCTTGTTAACAACTGATCTTCTCTTCTGTTTTCCCTACCTTTTCTCATCTCTCCCACTCTCTTTTGGATCATATAATACCATCTTCCTTTCTTCCCTTTGTTCCATTCTTTCTGCTATTTTCCCTTCTGTTCTTGTTTAACTATGCTCCTTGCCTCTGATTTACTTGTGGATACATTAAAATCATTTTTTCCTGTTGTCGCCTTCTTTGCTAATCTATCCACTATTTCATTTCCCTCAACCCCAATTTCTAATCCCATCATTTGAATTCTGAACAATGACTGCTGTATATCTAATACAATGTTTGGTCGGCTTTCTGAATGAATGTATTTTAAACTGGTTAGTGCTGAGTCTGAGCATATTATTGCTCTTAATGGTTTCACATCCTCTATCCACTAAGTTGCCAAGTTGGCCAAACTGTTCTCAATTTTGTACATTTCAAACTCGGGCTGTACCAAATGATGAATTACAAGTGGGTGGAAGTCCTCAAAATACTCTTTTAACAGTTTAAAATTGAGGGGAAAAAACAGATTATTACCCAGGCTACCAAGTCTAGGAGCATATCAATATGTAAGGAGAAGATAAGTAATAGGAAGTTTGTTATTGATGGAGAGGAAATTCCAGCAGTTAGAGAAAAGCCAGCAAAGAGTTTAGGCAGGTGGTACAATGTAGATCTGAGTGATAAAGAGCAGGTAGAGCAAGTTAAGAACGATGTTGCTGAAGTTCTGGATAGAATAGATAAGTCACGACTGATGTGGTCATTTTCAATTTATCAAATTCCAATATCCATTGTAAAGAGAATGGAAAGATTAGTTAGCTCTTATATAAGGAAGTGGTTAGGTGTTCCTAAATGTCTAAGCAGTATAGCATCAAATGGGAAAGGAATATTTAAGCCGATATGTAGTTTGACAGAAGAAGCGACATGCAGACATTGTACGGAAGTTCAGGCGCAAACCGGTGTGGACCAAAGCTGGTCCAAAGGAGAAAAAAAAATTGGTTGTAGAGCAATTACGTAGACAGGAAGAGATGATGAGGGCTGCAAAGGCAGTGGCTCAGACTAAGCAGGGACAGTGGTTAAACTGGAAAAGTGTAGAGAAGACAAAGCTTAGTTGGAGAGACTTGCGGAGTATGGAGGGGAGCCGCATTAGATTTTTGATAGGAGCTACATACGATGTGTTACCATCCCCTCAGAACCTAAAGCTCCAGTCAAATGGGGACCCATCTTGCTCATTGCGTTAAGGTACTGCAATATTAAAGCATATCTTGTCGGGCTGTAAAGTTAGTTTGGCACAAGGCCGGTACACATGACGACACAATCAAGTGTTGAGAGGTTTAGCTGCAGGTATTGAAAATAGATGTATGAAAAATTTGGGGGATTCAAAGAAAGTGATTCAGTTTGTCCGTGAGGGGGAGAAATGTAGGAGTGATAAAACAAGGAAAAGATAGTTTGGAGGTTTAGAAGCTACTAGTGACTGGGGAATGCAGGTAGATGTAGGTGAAGAGCTGGTTGTTCCTCAGGAAATAGTTTGCACTAGTTTAAGGCCTGATATGGGTTTGTGGTCCGTTAGTCAGCAAATAGTTTATTTCATTGAGCTGACAGTTCCCTGGAAGATTCAGTTTTGAACCACTGAGGCCTCACAGGCCATTGTTTCGGGAAAAGGCTCAGTACTCTGAGTTTCATTCATTTCTCAACAGTGACTTCTTGTGTCCAAATGGGTTAAGACAAACTGAAAGTCTTTCGTAAATCTTAGGACTTTTACTGGAGTCACAGCGCGCTCCGTCATCTCGATTGTTAGGTTTAAGGTGATGATCTGCAATATTTCATACCAGTCTTTTCTTAATGTTGGGTTTGTGACAGTATCAAACGTGTTTGATATTATCGCAAATCAGAGTGATGTAACACATTCAACAACCAATAGATGAGCTCTGACTATAGTTCAAACAGGAAACCTGACAGTCAGAACAAGAATAAATATAATTTGGTAAAACATCCGGCTTTTACTCCATTTGTTTTACAGATCATTAATATTTATAATAAAGCGCTGCACTGGGCTGCTGGCATGTTAGTCCAGACAAATCAAGACTATGTTAACAGGCTTCTTTTGTTGTTGTTTTTTGAAATCTTACTTCAAATAAATGTGAAGAGACAGTGACATCAGCTGTCAGATGTTCTAGTAGTTAAGTAGGAGAACCCTCAAACACTGGCTTGCAGGTTCAACCCCAGTATTTACCCCTTTTTCATCCCTGTTTTCTCTCTATCTAATAAAGGCCTCTGCAAAATCTTTAAAAAAGATGCTGATATCACATATGAAACATAACCTGCTAACTACTGCTAATCAAATGGTGAACGATCTAATCTGTTGGCTTCATATATTTGTAAATCTGATTCTGATGGAGTCAGTGCCTCACCAGCCATGAACCTCATCATATGTCACTGGTCATGAGGCATTATTTATGTTTACATATTAGAAAATTTGATTAAAATAATACAGTTCTCTTTGTAGGCTCTTGTGGGCAAGATAAAATGAAGTGGTGGGCCAGATTTGGCCCACAGGACTGGAGTTTGACACGCCTGACCTAAGTTTTATTTTCTAGTCCTTCATTCATTAAATCAAACCTGTTATGCCATTGCTGTCTTCATCCCTTTGACTTAACTTAAACTATTCTTAAACCTTACAGTTTACCACTAATTTGCAGTAAAGATACAGTCACTTGGTGGGAGAACCTTGAATGCCTTTGAGCATCTTTGGAAAATAATGCGAACCGTGTTTCATTTGGATTGCTAGCATCCTATTCTCAAAGCTCTTGCATTAAAATGACAATAGCTGAGTTTCAAATACAGATCCTGTTTCTTTTCAGTGCCATAAACTCCTGCATATTCATGCACACATGCTTATGTATCTTTGATCCTCTGTCTGACCAGCACTACTTGGCCACCTCACCTCCCCCCTGCATTTAATGTAGCTGCTCTATTCACAGTTTCATAAATAAATCATCTTTATTTTAAGCATAACTTGAAACTTGTCTGTGTAGTTACTTTATGGACACCCTTCAGTAGTTATTCATTTCTATCTAATCTGTGACTATTATCAAAAAGAGGATGACGGTGTTCAGACAGTAAGGAGGGCGTGCAGACGTGCTGAGCGGAATTGCAAATCTCGTAATCTGAGCTGTGATTTTCTTCCTATGAAAAACCTTTTAAAGGACTATAACAGAGTGGTTAAAGAAGAAAGGTCTAAATATTTTTCATGCCTCGTTGCTTCAAATCCTCATCATTGAAAACTTTAATTCAATACCATAAATTCTTTAATTCATAAATCCCCTCTCTAACGAATTATCTTCTGAGAGATGTGAGTTATTTTGCTCATTTTTTGTGAATAAAATTTCTGATATCAGAGCTCAGATTGTGCCATCTGCCTCTACTATTCAGCATGAGGAGGTAAATCACTCTTTTATTTCTTTTAAACTCTTATCTCAGGCTGATTTATTAAAGAAAATTAATAGTATGAAAACTTCCTCCTCTACTTTAGATATTTTACCAACTAAATTCTTTAAGGATGTTTGTCCCTTTTGAATTCCTGACATTTTAACGGTTTTCAACAAATCTTTATTCACGGGGTAGTTCCTAAAATTTTTAAAACTGCTGCTGTTAAACCATTATCGAAGAAACCCAACCTGGATTGTAACAATCTTAATAACTTCAGGACGATTTCTACATTGCCTTTTATTGCTAAAATTTTAGAGAAAGAAGTTTACTCTCAAGTCTTAACTTATTTAACCCAAAACTCGCTTTTTGAAAAGTTTCAGTGTGGGTTTCGACAGATTCACAGTACAGAAACTGCATTATTAAAGGTTGTGAATGACATCATGGTGAACTCAGATGCTGGCTGTACCATCCTGGTGTTGCTGGATCTCTCTGCTGCATTCTCAAGGATCCATTCTTGGGCCACTACTATTTTCTATTTATATGTTACCACTTGGTCAGGTTATCACTAAGAAAACAGTAAAACTGCAGTTCTAACTTTTCCCTCCGCCACTATCAATCATGCATCAACACTCTGGTCATTCAGACACATGTCCCGCCTCCTTGCCTTCAATCACACGTCTGTCTTAGCTGTAGACACGTTCAAGTGCATCTCATACAGTCAGAAACCACAGAACATTTTAACAATAGTTTAAAATCATTACCTGAATAAGGCTCCAGGGTCGCTTCACTATTAATCTACTCAATACTTATCTAATATAACATTGTCCTTTTTTAAATTACAGAAGTAAACTTATGGTTTAATATGTCATGCATTGTTAATTTTGGAGTTTTGTTTATCAATGTCCAGTACCAGCATGAGACTTGGTAAGGACCACATGATTTTCTGTTTTTCAAATTACGTTCCTGATGTGTGAAACCCTTGAGTTCTTCTCCTGAACTTTGGCTCGCACCTTCTTTATTATTCTACCCTGTCTTGTCATGATTTGATGATAAATGTTCAAATGATGGATAAAGACCTTTTCACTCCATCAGTGTCCTCTACTGGGCCTGGAGTCACTGAGAGTGAAGCACACTCAGCTGAGGGCTTCGTCCTTTAAGTACAGAGGTCTCGGGCCTCAAAATCCAGGTAAAAGTACAGAAAACTGAAGATCCTTCTGTACCTGCAGAGCAGCACTGCCACAGTTGTTGTGCCTCATGTGTGTCTGTTTCAGTCTGGAATAGAGGATGGAGATATCTACAACGGAGCCTGGTGTGCTCAGGACAGAGACGAGAAGCAGTGGCTGAAGGTTGATGCTCGGCAGCTCACCTGCCTCACTGGCATCATCCTGCAGGGGCGCAACTCCATCTGGAGGTCAGTGGTGGTGTGAGAGTGAGCACTGGGAGACACATTTGTGCAGAGTAGCAAGAAATTACACCATTTTTTTTTTAAAGTATCTATAGACAGCAAAAGAACAAGTTGATTTATTTTCCTTGTGCAGCATCATTTTAAGATTCAAAATATCAATTTGTCTTGTTTCCTCTCTGTGAAAACCATCGACTGTAAATACTGGATAAACTAGCTGGTCATGTGACCCATAGATTTGTATAGTGAAAGCTTTTCCTTGAACTACACAACGCCATGTTTCACAGAGGCAGGACAAAGCTGTCAGAACTAACGGCAGAGTTGATGGCTAGCTGTCAGTCAAGTATGTGAAATGACATCTGGACATCTAATTGGTCAACTTTATTGCTTAATTCATCTGATGTGGAATCACAAATATTCAGACCCCTATACAGTTGTCATAGATGTAATGCAGAGGCGATTTGTCACAGACAGCAGGAGAAGCCAAACTGCCTCTGAAATTCTCTGCTACATCTTCAATGTTAAATTGACGGTAGAACAGTAATTCAAAAAACATGAGATATGTCCAATATTGCATTTACTTTCATGACTACCATATGTCATTACGTAGCTTAATCAAGTGATTTCTCGTGAAATCGCCGCGGTTTGCTGTGAAAATCACACTATGAAGCCTCCTGCAGCAGCAGAGCTTCCAAGTGTTTCTATATGGTTTCTATGGGCTGGAAGCACTGGCTTCCAGGAGGCGGGTCTAAGCGTCAAGTTTTTTCTAAAATTCTAGGTGATCATTGGCTAAATCGACAAAACTCCTCACTTCAGAGGCTGTTCGGCTTCCATGGGGGTAAATGAGTGGTGGGCGTGTCAAAGACTCCAGGCTGTTTCGTGATGATTGGAGGTCCCTCATGTCTATCAAACACTGATATTTTTATGTGGGAGAAGCACGCTGGCTTTTCAGTCCCAAAGCTGATACGAGAGAGAGAGAGAGGTTGTTGGAGTTTCATTCATTTCCCATCGTTTCTTCACACATACACTTCTGTAAATATTATACTGTAAATAATAAATATATCCTCGTTGTTTTGCAATTTCATTCATTATGTTTTGTCAATCCAGTCGTTGTTCATTTGTTTGTTGTTTGTTTGTAGAGTGTGGTGCTAGAATGATTAAGCCACCCCACACACTGAATAAAATATAAAGTAAAAATAAAATAAATTATGTAAAAAGATAAGAAAAAAATAAAAATGTAAAAGTTTTGAATCCTAGATTCTGTGGATTAACCTGCTTAACATAACACAGTTATGTTATTACTAATTCTTTTTAATTTTGCTATGTTCAGCTTTGGGATGGTATGAACCACTCCAACCATGAACGCATAAAATGGGCTTCCCTGTTTTAAAAATCAGCACTGACGAAAACGGTCACGGAAATTTGTATCATCAAATTCATTCAGCGGGTTACTTCTGTCCTTGAAAAATCTTCATTCTGGTCTTGGTGGTGGTCTTTCAGCATCATTGATGTAATCAAGATAATCCATTTTGACCATGCACAGTAAGCCTTTACTCTGAAGTTAAACCTGCCTCTGGCCAGGTTTAACTATAGTCTTCATGTAGGCCTGGATTAGCTCTGGTCTTCCTTCAAGACAGGAGATTATTTAACTCAAGACTAGGACAAGTCTGAGACTATTTTAATCCAAATCTACGAAAGCTGTTTCAATAAGTCCTGGTTTAAATTGCGATTTATTCTAGAAACTAGAACTAGAAAAATCTGGGCACAAGTTGTACAGAAAGAAACCGTTCCAGCAGTCAATAGAAACCAGTCAAATAAACTTATTGTTAATGACTGTTAAATGTTAATCGATTATGTGCATAACATTTTGTGGAAATATATGATTGAAAAGTTACCATACATGTTTGATACATAACAAAGGAGTGTTTCTGATTTAGTGCTGTTTATGTGGAGATTTGGTTGCCTCACATTAGTCTTTTCCCAGTTTTCATGACCGTGCACTGTGTTTGGATAGGTTGTACAGACCTTTCAAGATCCGTATAAGTTTTGCAGAACTAATGTTTCTAGCTCTTTCTTCCTTAATTCGTTCTGTGCAGGTAAAAAGACTGGCCCCTACCCAGCTTCTGTAACAACAAACACAACTGTATTTAGGCTGAAGACGGTGAAACAGTGGTATGCAGAAGCCAGAACTGTGTGAGACAGGTGGCAGCTAGTGGTTCACTTCACGCACGGACCTCCATTTCTCCCTTCACGTCAGGCTATCAGAACACCAGTGTGCAAGACAAGAGGGCTGACAGTGATGGAGTACTGAGAGATACAGCTCGATAGAGGCAGGAACTGTTCACTGTGAGCCTTCTTTCAACAGTAGATTCTCTCTTTACCTTCCTTTATCTGCAACTTCTCCAGCATGTGACTACAGTGATATGGTGTGTTGCATTTACATCCGAAGTCGGACCTCGTACTAGCCGTTGCCACTATTGACCATTGTTAGAAATACCTTTTTATGACGATGCCGATGATGAAGACAAAAAGTGAACATGTTTGTCCAACTTAACGTAAATAAAATGAGGCTGGACTACTACACAAAGTAAAATAAACTGAGGGTACTGCGAGTAGCAGCCACATCAGCTTCAGGTCAGGGAGGTTTCTTTGAGGCTTCCTGACTTTCTGAGTTATAATTCCAGCTTCAGGCATTAGAGTTGAAACTTCTGACTTGGAACCTGGAAGTTCTTACTTCTGGGTACAAATGGAAAATACCAACAAGCCCACTAACTGATTCTTGGCCATTAGTTTCTATTTTGTGTAAAATATCCTGTATTTAAATATCTTTATTCTTATGTGTTGGAAAACTTTACAAATTTTTAGAAAATGTTTGAAAACTACCATAATATTTCATAATATGACTATGGACAAATGGTGTTGTGTCTCATGTACTAACCATATTAACGACAGTTTCATATTTTTGGAGCCTTCATTCTTCCGCATGCCTGCTTCTCATTTCCACCGTCTAACATTTCATCTAAAATCCCCCCAAACATTTTTGTTATTAATGTGAAGTCATTGTTTGCTGTAGCCCACTGGAAAGCCACCATTATTTAGGTGCGTGGGTGACCGGCACTATTGATATCCTGTTTCTCAGTTCTCGTTTACACAAGCCAAACTTGGCATCTTGTTTGTGTCTCTCCTTTTCTTTTTTTTTTTCTTCTTTTTTTCCCCTGTTACTTCCTGTCCCTGCCCTTTCCAGATACCAGCCTTTATCTTCATAACTTTTAGCTCTGAGCCATCCCCAGGCCACTACATCTTTTTCAACCATTGTCAGTCCTGATATCTCGTGGGAGTCTAGCTGCCTTTTATCCATCTTCTGACATCTTATTAGAACATGGGTAACTCTGTTTGCTCTTTGCACAATGTAAATTGGAAAAAAAGTGATTACATTCATTGAATAATAGGAAATTTAAAGTGCACTCTACCAACTTGAACAAAAAACAGAGAAAAAAAACATCATTCTTCTACCTCTTTGACTGTATTTCTGTAATCATGTGATGTCTGGTTCTTACTCAATCCTTTACTATTGACCAAGCTAGCACTATAGATATTAAGATATTATCTCAAATGTAAGTTTCCTTTATTAGTGGCTCAAGGGAAAACCCAGGATCAGCATTATTAAGACACATTATCATTTTTATTTACTTATTTATAATTTACTTTTGTAACAGTATGTCAGGCTCAAAGCAGAGGCGGACACAAGCGCAGACTTTGCAAAAACAAGAAGGATTTAATCCTTAGGATAAAGGTATGCGTTATAACGCACAAAGACAGAGTGGTGTTAGTATTCACTGGAACAATATATGGAACAATACAACACAATGTTGCTGGGTCAGTGCAGGGTATATATAAGGAGGAGACCAGGTGAAGCAGATGAAGATGATGACAGCACAGGTGAAGTCCATGATGATGAGAACTGAGGGATTCTGGGAGTTATAGTGTTGGGGCCGGTGATCAGAAGGCTGGCGACTCTGACCGAGGTAGCTGGGAAGGAGCGGGCATGACACAGTAGTAGATTAGATATGACAGTCTAGACTGAAGTGCTTGACACACAGGTAAGCACATAGGCTCAGTACTCAAAACACACATCTCAAATCGTGAGTTCAAAAATCTTGTAGTGGCAGGACTCTGTGCTCGCTATGAGAAATGTTATGAAGATAAAATAACTGCTTATTATGAAATGTTATTTCAAGTTTACCGTTCAGTTTGTCATGAACACCAGGATGCAGTGAATCAAAAATGTTGGCACAACAAGTCCTCCTGCAAGTTCCATTAGTTGGTGAAAATTGTTGGAAATGGCTGTGAACGGGAGGGGTACCAGACCCATGTCATGAAAGAGAAAAGAGAGAAATATGAGGGTATGGCTGGCCAGGGCCATTATTCTCTAGAGTCCAGTAAAACAAAAAAGCTGTTCAGTATCTGGAGAACACACTCAAGTCCACATTTACAACTTTAAAAGATCATGACCAACATTAAAAAAAAAAAAAAAATCGAACTTCAGCAGCACCAGCTCTTTTAGAAGAGCATCTTTAAGTGACTGGGAGCACTGGCCCTGCTCCTCTCACAGATCCCATATTTGTAAGAACTCAGAAACGACATCTGAATGTCATTGATTGGAGGAAGGTCCCATACTGTACTGTCACTAGCTTTCTATTTTTTTAGATTTTTTTTTTTTAATTGTGCTCCATAACTAACAGCTTATTGTGGCGGCCATCTGCAAAAGCTGATATGCAGGAGAGGTTGGTAAGTGAGTACAGACTGAACAAAAAGTGAAAAGACTTGCACAAGTGCTTTTTTGAAAAAATAGAAGCTTTAATTTGAGAGAACTGTTGTCAAAAGGGGTTTTGTTTTTTGTACACAGGGGTTCCATCTGTAATTTACAATATCATTTACACACATGAGAAGCTGCCAGTCGAGGCATAGCATTGGATGGGTTTAAATAATGCATTTCTCAATTCTCATTTGTTATTCAAAAGTCCAAATACATTTCCTCTTTGTACGGCCCTCTGATACAGAACACAATGTCTTCAGACCAAAAACACAACTCAATTTCAGAAAGCACACTGAATATGGCAAGTTTTTTTCTGAATATTTTGTTGTCTGAGAGGTTCTTGTCATTTATGAAACGTTATTGAATTTTCTTTGTTGTTTTAAGCTAAAAAAAAAAAAAAAATCCTGTTCTTTTAATTCTCTTGTGTTTCGCACCTCAGGGCCACTTTTAGGAGAAAAAATGAGGTAATATATCCCAGACATTAGCAAGTGAACTTTGTTGTGGTATATTAGGACTTAAGCATTGATTTAACATTATTGAGGATCCATAATGATTCGGTGTTAGTAACTACTTAGTTGGCACACTCCCGTAAAATGCTGCATACAAACTATAATTTGATTTTTCTTGAAACAACATGCAAAACATTAAGCTGACAAATAGCAAAATGATCACTGTTGTGATAACGCTGTATTTCTGTCATTAATCGTTTTGCTGCAGAGTCACAGTCCTTGACTCGGCTCGCGGATCACGATTCACAGTCACTTTTCCTGCTTTGTTCATAAAACAATCCCTGACCTCAGATGATAGATTTTTTATTTACTATTTTTATTTATCTTTGAAGTGCTAAAAACTCTTTCAACTCTCACAAGATTGCATGCAAACATGAGAGATGCCCCTTGTAGTAGATTCGATCTGTACAGAACAGTTACGTTTGTCAGAGGAAAGGAAGAAACTGAAGGTG
The DNA here is from genome assembly GCA_037176975.1 of Arrhamphus sclerolepis. Lineage (NCBI taxonomy): Eukaryota > Metazoa > Chordata > Actinopteri > Beloniformes > Hemiramphidae > Arrhamphus > Arrhamphus sclerolepis. The sequence goes on along the minus strand of JBAMYA010000022.1, from coordinate 1,062,849 downwards.
AAGGTCGATGTTTTGATGAAAGGAACTGTCTAGAGGAGGGTCACGGTAATGGGTGA